>UNPT01000744.1:0-12466 GCA_900536445.1 Hymenoscyphus occultus | reverse complement strand
TGTCTTGTAAGGCTCCTCGCATTCTCTACTTTGCTAGCTCCTATAGCTAGAAGCGCAACGTCGTCGGCGTAGCCAAACCTCTGTAGTATAGGCAAAGCCCCTAGTCCAGGGGTAAAAAGTGGCTGTATATATAATATAAACAGAATTGGGGATATAGGTGAGCCCTGCGGGAGGCCGCATTTAAGGGGGGTCTTGTCGCCGGTTTGTCCGTTAAGCTTAATCCGTACAGTTCTGTTAGAGAGAAATGAGGTAGCCCAAGCTATAACCCCTCTTAGCCACCCTTGTTCGCGTAGCCTTCTAATAAGACGGCTAGGTAGGACCGCGTCGAACGCCCCTTTTACGTTAAGGGTAAGAAGAGAGGCCTCCTTGCCCTCGCTTAGAGCTCTCTCTATGTCGTAAGTAAGACAGGTAGTTAGGTCTGTAGCCGCTCTAAGAGGGAGGGCGCCAAACTGGTTAGGGCCGAGCACTTCTCGCTTAATTGCAATCCACGACATTCGTTTAGCAAGGAGCCTCTCTAGCCCTTTTCCTAGTACAGAGAGGAGCGAGATAGGACGGTAGGCTCTCGGGGACGATTTATCCTTCTTATTTGGCTTAGGGATAATAGTAACAATCGCTGACCGGAAAGCCTTAGGGTGATACCCTACTTCAAGGCAGCCTTTGTAGAGGGCTAAGACTAGGTGGGAGATTTTCGGCCAGGCTAGCTTAAAGATCCCTGTTACTAGCTCGTCTTCTCCAGGAGCTGTAGACGCTTTACTTAGGATCGACTCCTTAACCTCTTGTCGAGTAAGAGGGGCCCAGGGCAGCTGGCGAGTAGGAGTAGTAGGGGCGTCGAAGGGGATATCTCCGACCTCAGCCTTATTTGTAAGGAGATCTTGTATTAGGATCTCTTGCTTCTCCTTAGTAGAGAAGCCGATCCGCCCGTCTATACTCCTAAGAGGAGGAGACTTATAGGACCCAGTGCTTTGATACTACTTACAGATCTTAAAGACGTCCTTGCTCTCAATAGCTCTATTAATTAGGCCTCTAAAGTATAGCCCTTTAGCTATCCGGATCTCGTTACGAAGCTTTCTCCGGGTAGAGACTATTCCTTCTAGGTTACTAACTCGTCGGTCTCGCTTAATCTGACTAGCGAGGGCTCGGCAGTTCTCCGACCACCAGGGATGCCCAGAGCCGTGGCCAAGGCCTCGCTTAGCGCTAGCCTGATAGGCGCTATATAGCGCTCCTATAATATAGGAGGCAAGGGAGTCTAAGTCGCTCGCTTACGGCTAGTCTAGAAGTTGAGAGAGCCAGTTAGGGTCGAGCTTAGCCTCGAGGGTTGAGTAGAAGGCAAGGTGGTTTATAGAGCTAAACTTAAGTAGTGGGCTCCTAAGAGAAGGGTTCCCGATCCACGGTAGCTGGGTTAGACAAGGGAGGTGGTCCGAGTCGTAGTCAAAGGCTAGGTTAACCTCAGTAGAAGCTCCCTTTTGGAAGAGCTCGCTAAAGTAGAAGGCTAAGTCTAGGGTGTTCCCGAGCGAGTACGTCTAGGTTCCTAGGGGGGTAAGAAGTTAGAGACCCCTGTCTTCCGCCCAGTCGACGAGCCTCGAGGCTAGAGGGCTTTCCTGTCCGAGGTACTCTAGCTGCTAAGTACAGCTCTTTATATTAAGGTCCCCTACTAAAAAGAGAGGCCCTCTCCCTAGGGACCGAGATCCTATAGTAAGCTCAAGAGCGTTACTAGCTCCTAAAGTACCAACTAGGGCGTTGTAGACGTTAAGGATCCTTAGCGGGGGGCTAACTAAGGGGCAGATTTCGAGTAGAACAAGGTCTCTGCTTTGTATGTCGTCGCTAGTCGGGGAGCGCTGATTAGCCCTTAGTCCAGCTCCCTTACGTATAAAGGTAAGGGCTCTTAGAGGGCCAGCCCCCCAGTCGCAAATAGGGGCTAGGCACTCGTAGTTCGGGTACCACTTTGTAATCCGCCGCTCTATCTCCCTAAGGTAGATATAGGGCTCTTGGACAAGGATAATGTCTATTCGGCTCTTGTGAGCAAGCTGTAGAAGGAGCTCTTGGTGGTTGGCCGACTTATAGACGTTGATTTGTAGGATCTATAGACATCGATTCCTCCTTGTCTAGTGTTTTATCATTATAGGGTCGGAGAGGGAAGGGCTAGCGTAGTAGGAGGGCCTGCTTTGTCTATGGGCGAGGGGGCGGGGCTAGAGCGCCGTAGGGTAGCCCTGGGGGTGCAGGGGGGTTCTATACTTATGTCGGTAGTCTAGCACGGTGAATCCTCCTCCTAGTATCTCCTTATATTATTACTAGCTTGCTATATAGTAAGCCTGTTCTCTCTCGAGGAGAGTTTTCCTAGCCTGGAGGGTCGGAGCTGGCATTTCAAGTCGTCTGCCGCGTGGGGGCTATAGTAGTAGAGGCAGCGTATCCGGCAGCTAGAGTACTTAATATATCTAGGTTATAGGGCTTCAGAGTACTTTCCGCTACCGTATAGCCGGT
This sequence comes from Hymenoscyphus occultus, assembly GCA_900536445.1. Lineage (NCBI taxonomy): Eukaryota > Fungi > Ascomycota > Leotiomycetes > Helotiales > Helotiaceae > Hymenoscyphus > Hymenoscyphus occultus. Next base: position 9,988 of record UNPT01000744.1, on the reverse strand, counting down.
ACTTCTTATTCTTCCCGCAGATCCGAGTATTATGCTAGTCCTAGCACGTTGTATATTATACTCTCTTAGAGATCTTAGGAAGTCTCTTAATATAAACCCTCCTCCCTAGGATCGGGGCAAGAGAGGGGAGGGGGGTAGAGGTAGTAACCTTCTTTGTGTTAATAAAGACTGTCCAGGTAGTATATAGCCACTGGGGGTCTAGTAAAGCTATTGTAAGCTGAGCTTAGGCGGGGGTTACTCCGAGTCTCTTAGAGATAGTAGTAGTAAGGTCTTCCTCGGTAGTCGGGCAAAGGGTACTCTTAATAGAGCCCTTCTCTGTTATAACTACTGTCTTAAATAGCCGAGGGACGTTCGAGAAGAGGAAGGGGGTCCAGTCCTGGGCGGCCTTGATCCGAGCAGTAGAGAATAGGGTCTGTATATTAGCCCTCTTAGTTGTAAGAAGAGTGCTCTGGGTAGCTTAGTTAACTGGGATTATAGTAAAGCCTGTAGATACTTCGAGGACGTTGTATACTAGCCCTTTACAGCCGATCTTTAGGTCGTTTAGTACTAGGAGCATAGCCTGGGCAGAGAGCTTTCGCTCAGGGGCCTCTGAGCTAAGGCGAATATAAACCCGGATATCGGGCTTTACTTCCTTCGTCTTCTTAGAAGACGTAGTTCTAGTTATAGGCTCTACCGAGGGGAGGGCAGGGTTAACATAGCGCATATCTAGCACAGCTGTTTTAGCCTAGGCGCCTGCTAAGGCAGCTACGGTCCGTACATAGGAAGTTTTTTCCCCTATAGGAGGGGGGGGCGAGTAGGGTAGAACTATCCTCTACTGATCGTGAGAGAGGTCGGGAGGGCTCGAGGACCGTTCTAGGGGTAGGGGGGGGTTCCCTTGTATGTAGGCGTTATAAAAGGAGAGACAAAGGTCGCCTATTTAGTGGCAGAGGTCCCGTACCAGAGGGAGGACGTCGTCTGGAGCCTTGTCGAGAAACGTGCTAAGGTAGTGGTCTACTGCCTCTACAGTTCCCCCAAAGTACGTCTGTCCGACTTGGTTCCGTTCAAGGACTTTAGAAGTCCCGGCGACAAATAGTTACTGTATATTTAGGATAGGAGGGAGGGGGCGGTTTCCTATTCCCCTAGGACCCCTTATAAAGGGGGTAGGGGTAAGGGGGGGCCCAGGAGGAGCCATCTCCTCGGAAGGAAATAGCTTGTTTAGTCTAAGGAAGAAGAGACAAAATCGTTTAGAACAAAAAATTTAGTCCGCGAAAAAAGGTGTGTGTGAAGGCTATCTAATAATATATAGTCGCTCTTTAGTTATTATTAGTAATTATACCTATTATAACCTTTTTAAATAGTAAATTTCTAGTATATTAACTTAGTACTAATATAAGTATTCTAGTAGACTTAAAGCGTATTCGGGATTATTTAAAGAGTAAAATATATAAATAATAAGCTTATAGATCTATAGGATTTATTTACGTATAATAATATAAATAAATCTATTTATAAGTAATATAATTAATATAAAGAAAAGTTAATATTCCTTTCTCTTATATAAGCTACCTAGTATAATTCTAGCCGTAGTTAAGAGAATATATTCTACCTCTAAAAAAGTTTATATATAATATAATTTTAAGCTTCTAAGAATACTACTAAATTACCTTACCCGAGGGAATAGATATAGAGGGAGTAATATTAGATAATTACTTATCTTAGTACCTAGACCCTTTTATAAAGGCTTTTAGTAGTAAGCTTTTACTTCTTCTCTCTATATAACTTACTCGCTCTACCCCTAACCCCTTATACTAACCCCTACCCCCGGCCCGCTACCGTACCCTAGCCTACTACCTCCTACCTTTATTTAAGGGTCTAAGGGAAAATAGTAATCTATTAGGCTATAGCCTTTAAATTAACTTTTTAATAAAGATTTCGAAGCTCGAATAGTTTACTACTATAGTAGGTACGTACTTCTAGTTCTATAGGTATAGTACTTTTAATATTAAGGTTTTATATAGTATTCTATGAGACGGTTAGCGGGGCACGGGTTCCGGGGGGTCTGCCCGGGTGAGTTTAGCGGTGCCCGTTCTGGCAGCGCGTAGGCCTGTGCGTCGCCGCTTCTAGTAAGGTACACTCGCTTTGCTCCGGCGCTACTTTTTGACGTCGCCTATAAGAACCCCCTCTTCCCTTTCCACTTTAGTCGTAATTCTTATACCTACTATCTTCACCCTTACTCATGGTCCTCTCTTTCCTACCTTCTATACGTAGCGCCTAGCCTGCCTTATTCCTATATTGGTCTTATCTCCCTCCCTGCCTTTACTATACGAGCTAACTTATACTACAGTAGATAGATACTCTCCGAGGACGATGGTCGGCTTATTTCATCTAGCTGCGAGGGCACGAATTTGATTACTGACTAAGCAGCTGTGTTAAGTAAGAGTATTAAGGTTTAGAGCTCTTAGTTAATAGCTTTCGAGCGCTCTATATCTAGAATTCCTCTTCTCGGGAGGTCTTTCGACCTGCTGCGTATCTCGTTGTCTCCTTTAGATCCTCTAATTCTTAATCTATTACTTTCCTCGTTGCCTCTCTCCCTACGGCATTACTTATAGTTATATAAGCATAGATACTAGAGATTCTTACTATAGTACTATTATAGGAGTAATAGAGTAGGTATAATCTCAAAGTCATCTTCCTACGTAAACCTTGGCCGGATATAAATCTTCACCTAAGTAATATCCTAATAGCGAAAAGGCCTTACTATCTCGAGACCGGATACTAGGGATTCCGACTAGTAGGTGGAGCAGCTAAACTCTTCTACTGCCCCGATTCTAGGAAATTGCTACTTAGAAAGATGTCTCCCCGCTCGCTCGGTCGTTTAATTCTTACTATGCGCCGGCAACCCGCCATCGTCGGGCTCGCTATAGTAGAAGACTCTTACTATACCGCCTGTTTAAAGTCCGAACCCTCGATCTACCGCTCTGTATTCGATTTCCTTGCTTATTACACAGCGATTATTGCTCTAGATTATATTAGATTAGCCAAGGTACGAGCGTAGACCCTCACCGTCGCACTAACGCTATCCTTATAGCCGTAACCCTCGGTTAATACGAAATTAGAGGCTTTTCCCTTATATACGGTATAACCTAGCTAATCTAGTAAATACTTTAAGACAAAGTAGCTAGCTTCTACCTAGTTCCGCCGGGAATTACGTAGCATTAGTGGTCTAGGGTAGGGCGAGGGAGCGGATGTGCTTATATTAGGAAGGTTCCTAGTCACGGAGGAGCCGACGTAGAACTTCTATTATTATTTTAGCGTGGCTATATACGAGATTATATAGATCGCATAAGACTTCGAACTAGGCGAGGGCAGCCGATTAGAGGTCATTTTGTAATAAGGACTTATAGTAGGATCAAATTATACAAGATCCACAGCGGCAGTATAGAGCTTCCTCCCTACTAAGACATTTATATACTATGCTTTACTCTCTATAGCTAAGTGTCGAGAACAGTAAAAGTTCTTCTTATATAAACCTAGAAATTCTGTGACGACACGTACGATATGTTGCCCGGGGGCGTCCAAGGTGTAGGTTATGGAATCGTAGAACTGTCTATTCGAAGATTCTAAGCTAAGGAGAAGAGGAGAGCTCGAGAGAGCTCGAGTTTAAGTACATGGTGTGGGTCGCTGAGCGACGCCACGTGATACAAGTGGCACGTGATGGTCAGGACCGTTACATTACCCCCCCCTTTGAAAAAAAGCTTGCCCTCAAGCTTGTAGGCATCTCTATATTGTCGTCCAATTCTTCGTACGAATCTAATCTCTTCTCCCAAGCCTTAATCCATTCCTGTAGTCGACGCGGGGGTCCTGGCTCTGAAGGGTATTACAAGTGGAAGCTTCTGAGCTTATGTAGCGAGTACTTAAAGTCTAACGCAGGATACCAATCTAGGTCATCATCATGCCCTGTCCATTTTACCTTATAGTATAGTGCTTTCCTTGTTTTCTTAACTGCAATTACCTCTTCCACTTCCCACTCCTCGTCGTCTGTAACCTGTATCGGTGGCGGTGGCTTATTTACTTGTCCTAGTAGTAGGTCGTCTGAGGCTTTCCGTAGGCGGTCTATTGAGAATACAGGGTGTATCTTTATACTTGCTAGTAGCTTGACCTTGTAGGAGTGTCCTACCTTTTAAATCACTTCGTATAGACCTACCATTTGGTAGTCTAACTTGTGACTAGGGCGCTCTGTCTTCCAATTCCTTGTAGATACCTAGACCTTGTCCCCTACATCGAAGTCTACTTCCCGTCTATATGGGTTAATATCCCTTCGTTTCTTGTCTTGTGCTTCCTTTATAATTGTACGCGCTACTTCCTATACTTCTTAGAGCCTCTTGACTACTCGCTGTACTTCTTCCTGGTTTAGCTTCTCCTTTACTATAGCCGCGTCTAGCGTGTCCTAGTTAAAAGAGGTGCGAGGGGGGTAGGTATTAAGGAGCTCAAATGGCGACATCCTAATACTCTTGTGAGGTAGCGTTAGCTAGGCGTAGTCCATAATAGTGAGGAGTTCAGACTAGTTGTCCTGATAGTAGTTAACAAACGGGCGTAGGCGCTAATCAAGATACTAATTTATAATCTCTGTCTGTCCGTCTGTTTATAGGTGGAAAGCTATAGAGAGTTTGATCTAGATCCCTAGTATATAATAGAACTCGTTCCAGAAGTTAGAGATAAACTAAGGTCCTCGGTCAGACACAATTATCTGTGGCGCTCCACGATGTCGATATACATACAATATATAAAGCTAGGCTATGTCCTTAGTAGTTATAGTCTTGTAACAAGGAACAGAGGTGCTTTGCTTACTTAGACGATCTACTACTACAAATACTGCGTCGTACCCGTGTTTGTCTCTTAGCATTGACTTGAAATCTATACTAATATACTGTCCAGGCTGGTCCGGGACTGGTAGCGGGTATAGGAGTCCTGGTGTTCGGTCTCGAGGCACGTGGGCTCGCTTACAAGCGTGACAGTTACGGATATACTGGGTCACGTCTCGGGCAAGTCCTTTCCAGTAGTACTTCTGACTAAGGATACGTGTCGTCTTTGTCTTACCAGGGTGTACAGAAGAGATCTGATCGTGAGCTTCTCGAATTAAATCAGCTACTAGGGTATCTTATGTAGGAACTACTAAACGTCCCTAGTAAAGCAGAAGTCCGTTGTCTAGCTGGAAGTCACCTGGCTGGTCCTCTGCTTGCTTTCGTAGAGCGACAAGTGATTCTGCTGAACGATTAGCTATTAAGATTCGCTCTACTAATTAACTCGGCTCGCGTATCGCTTCGTCTAAGGGAGCGAGGTCTAGGCTATTGTTCTCCAGGATCGCTAGGTCAAGTTGTTCTAGCTATAGCAAGGCCTTAGTACGGATAAATGCTTTAAGCTCGTCCTAGGGACCGACGTCTTGCTCTCTTCGTAATAAAGCATCTGCTTACGTATTGTCCTTGCCTGCCTGGTACATGATCATAAAGGAATATTAAGAGAGTAATTCAGCCTACCTAGCCTAGCGGCTAGTAAGCTATTTAGTTGTTATGAAATACTCAAGTGCTTTGTGATCTGTGTATACCTTGAACCGAGAAGGCGTGCTTTGCAGTTCAGGACGCCAGTGGCCTAGGGAGCGTATAATAGCTAGCATTTCCTTGTCGTGGATCTCGTAATTGTATTCGGTAGGAGCCATAGTCTTTGAAAAGTAGCCCACAGGATACTATTCACTATTAGGGTATAATTAAGAGAGGATACTAGCTACTACTCTATTAGATATATCTGTTTCTAGCTTGTATTCTAGCGTAGGATCGTAGTGTTATAGAAGAGGGGATAAAACAAGACGACGCTTAAGTTCCTGGAAGGCTTGCTAGCACGGCTTGTCAAAAACAAAGGGAGTTGTAGCTTTTGTTAATCGCGTAAGTAGCTTAGCGATAACGCCGTAGTCTCGGATAAAGCGTCTATAGAAGTTACAAAAACCAAGGAAAGACTAGACTTATTTGACTGTACTCGGCTCCTTCTACTTGTGTATTATAGACAACTTGTTAGGGTCCACTTTAATACTGTCTATACTAACTATAAAGCTAAGGTACTTTGTATAAGTAACGCTAAATTCACACTTCTTAATATCTGCCTATAGGCTAGCATCTCGAAGTCTCTGGAGGACTTTTTGTACGTGTTCGTTATACTTAAGAGGGTTGTCGGAGTAAATAAGGATATCGTCTAAGTAGGCAGTACAGAAGTCGTCTAGGTAGTCGAAAAGAACGTCGTTCATATAGCGCTGGTATGTTACGAGACCATTCGTAAGACCAAAAGGGAGTACTTTGCACTTGTACGAACCATACCTAGTACGGAAAGTCGTCAGGTCTTCCGCGTCTAGGTATATCCGGATACGATGAAAAGCCTAACGGATATCGAGCTTTGTAAAGAGCTTTGCATTAGCAAGGCGGGCAAGGGTCTCGTCTATTAGCAGTAAGGGGTAACGATCCTTGCGAGTAAGAGCATTTAGCTTACGAAAGTCGATATAGAACCGTAGGCTACCATTTGGTTTGCGTACAAAGAGGGTAGGTAAGGCAAAGGGTGCTTAGCTTGACTCGATAAATCCCTTGTCTAGGTTCTTAACCAGATACTACTTAATAGCCTTGAGCTTATCTACTAACTAGTGATACAGCGGGCTATATCCAAGGGTGTTTAGAGCTTCTAGCTTAATTCGGTGATCGTACTAGCGGTGAGGCGGGAGCTTGTCTAATGCTGCCTTTGAGAACACATCCTCGTACAAGCTATAGCGTAAAGGTAGCTTGTCCCTGATCTCCTAGATAGTTGCTTAGTTGTTATCTTCGAGGGTCTCTTTCTCTTAGATCATCTAGTCTAACTCATATAGGCTTATAGGAAAGAACTTATTCTCTTTTCGTCGTAGGTAAAAGTGGAATCCGTTTACACTAATATGAGCGATGTCCACCGAAGGCAGGGGTTGCTGTACTAGGGAGTCTGACGAAGTAGGCAGTTGGAGTATGTTTTCTAGTAGGTTAAGCTCCTGCTACATTCGACGTATCTTGTCTCGTATATCCCATTCGTGCTTCCGGCTACTAATAGTCTTAACTTCGCTTATGTCCTGGCTCTTATAACCTAAGTCTATCTCTTCTAAGAGAATACTAGACGGAGGTGGACTGACGGGGCGGGCGAGGATACGAGAGGGCTTGCCTTGTCTGCTATCCTGACGTCGTATATCCTCCCTCTCTATAGCACGTTCCCTGGCTAGTACGTCTTACTGATGATTAGTCTAGGTACGTTGAGGGGCGATGTGGCTTCTAGGTATAAGGATCTCTTTCTGAAAAGTAGGCGGGATAGAATACTTGTCGTCGTTAGGCCACATTAGCCTTCCTTGTCCTAGATTCAGCCAGATTTTAAAGTAAGCTATCCACTTAAGTCCAAGGATTATATCGTGGTTCCCAAGGTCTAGGATGCAGAAGGGGATGTCTCTTTGTCGGTGTCCATCTATAGAGAGTTAAAGGGTAAGGATATAAGTAATAGACTTACTTGCTTTACTATCGAATCCTTTAGTTGTAATAGGTCGTTTTAACTTTTCAGGTATAAGGTTAAAGAACTTAGCTATATTAGTAGCATAAGTAGTATTAATAAAAGCAAAGCCGTTTGCTCTAGTGTTAATCAACGCGTAGGTTATAATTATAATTCCATTGTTTCCTAGAGTACAGGGAACTATAAAGTGCTTTCCACCTATTAATCGACTTAAATTAATCTTTTTTAGACTAAGAGTATACCCTAGGTAGGAGTCTTAGCCTAGGGTTCCTCTTTTCCCGAATCGTACACAAGCTCCTCGTTCGCTAGTTCTCCTTTAATCTCCTTAACCTCTACTCGCTTTGGCTCTAAGTACGTAGTAGTAAAGTGTCCCTTCTTATAACAGTTGTAACAGGTAGGCTCAATGTTAGCATCTGTAGGCACTAGGCGTCTTACTTCGTTTAGTCGGGGCTTTTCACTAGTAGCGCGCTTAGGGGCAAGGTTTATAGTACTCGATAATATATCGGACGTAGAGCGTTAAGAGCGTGGAACAGAGTTAGATGTCGGCGCTAAGGCTAAAGCTTATAGGGCTTATGTAGTTAACTTTCCTCTATATCGCTTCTAGCGCTCCTCTCTTACGGTAATACGCTTTAACTCAGTATCTAAAGACAAGCAGCTTACTAACAACTCCTAGTATATACTAAGAGTCCGTAGAATTAGGGCTATTCCTCTCTAGAGGGGTGTCGTTAGTCTATCGTATAAGTCTAAGCGGAGGCTGTCTTAAGGGATTTGTACTTCTCCTACTAGGTGTAGGAACTAGGTCTAGAACTTAGCGAACGTCTGAGTTGTCTTTATAGTACAGTAATAGTTATACTCGTATCTAGCGTCTCGTACTTAGTTCGGGTTTGTGTAGATAGAAGCAAGGTACTCGATTATCTCTCTAGCAGAGGCAAAACGCGTCTGGGAGTCTTCGTCGTAGCGTGGCTAAAGGTGTCGCTGAGCGTCTCCAGTAGTATAGTTAAACAGGTAAAGCATCTTGTCTTCTTTGTCTTAAAAGTAGTCTACGTTACTCCTAAATTTGCCTTGAATCTAGATCTTCTAGCTAGGAAAAGTAGGGTCTTGTCTATTAGATAAGAGCTGTGGGTCTAGCTATTTCTTTAAGTACTTAGGGCTAGTACTCGAGCTTAGTGTCGCAGAATCAGGGGTATTACGTTCGATAGATTAAGCGACATGTTAAGCTAAAGGTAACAGGGTTGCTAGTAGGTTATTGTTTGTACCGCCTAAAGTAGTAAGTCGATCGAGGATCTGGCCTAACACATTGTCGGTATTAGACTAGTTTTTAGACAGGACACTGATCTGCTCTTAAAGCTAGGATGCGTTAACCTCCTCGGCATCGTCGTAGTCAGAGTCTTGCTATATATAACTAGCAGCTGGGGGTGTGCCGTCGTCGACCTAGATTATACTGTCCTAGGTGTTAGTATTATCGGTAGAGCTTTGTCCTACTCTTAAGGAGTTCTTTTAGTACGCTCCCGCGGGACGCGCTTTTGGTGCTATCGTAGCAACTAGTAAATATGTTGTAAAGATGAGGTTGTGACTATAGGTCGTAAAGGTAAGGTGTACGCGTAAAGAAAGTCTATCTTCTAAATTAGCGTATATCTAGGGCGCTCCGCTCGCTAGATCTTCTTAAGTCTCTTTATAAAGCTCTGCGGCTAGGCGAATGAGGATCGTAGGGTCCTTCTACCGCGACGGATAGACAGGAAGGGATATTTAGTAAAGCCTTCCTAGGTAGTATAGGTAAGCTTAGAATAATGTGATAACACGTACGATATGTTGCCCGTGGGCGTCCAAGGTGTAGGTTATGGAATCGTAGAACTGTCTATTCGAAGATTCTAAGCTGAGGAGAAGAGGAGAGCTCGAGAGAGCTCGAGTTTAAGTACATGGTGTGGGTCGCTGAGCGACGCCACGTGATACAAGTGGCACGTGATGTGTCACGAATCACGTGTTCACGTGATACTTGTCATAATTAGAGGCGCAACCCTCGACAGGCACATCCAGGTTTCTTATAGCAAATAGGGATCGCTTGGGATAGCTAAGCGATCCAAGGATTTCCATTGGTTATTGTCACGTGACCAAGAGTCGCTAGACGGGGCGACCAGGCTAGCAGTCTAGCAGCGACTGCAAGACCGAGCTAGCAGGCTAGTACGCGAGTATGAAGGTTCTATATAAGACTGGCACGTCTGCTATTAGATAGGAGCTTCGTGCTTAACTTAGTTATTAATCTTATTATATTGTTTAATATCTTTAATATAAGTAACGAGTTCACTTCCAAGTAAACAACCCGATAGTCTTTGTGACGGTTATGGTCACGAGGGCTGGATGTCACATGCTCGCTTAGCGAGGCGCGCTAGTACTAGCGTGCGCGACCTGTATTTAGTTCCCAGCTCTCTCGAGCTCTCCTTCTCTCCTCGTCTTTTGT
>UNPT01000326.1:0-61270 GCA_900536445.1 Hymenoscyphus occultus | reverse complement strand
TCGTATCCTAGCTAGGGATAACACCTCTACGCCTCTTTCCCCCCCTCCTTCTCCCTCGAAAAAATCTGCCTACGCACGGACCGCTAAAGCCTTGGCGGCCTCTAAGGCAGCCTCGTCATACGCTACTGTACTAGGTAGTAAACAAAACACTGCCTCGCTTAAGCCCCTCCTAGCTCCTGTTGCCTTAAGGGTCCTCAGAAAAAGGAGGATATTCGTATCTTTGTCCGCCTCGCCCCTAACGCTCCCGAGCGTAAACTATCTGGCTTCGCTGTCCTCTCAGCTCTTCGGAATCCTAGAATTGGTTACAAAGACCTTGTCCACGGTGTCCTTCCTATACTCTCTAGATTCGCTATTACTACTATAAGTAAGAGCGCGCTTTAGATACTCCTCTCTACAAAGAGAGCTAATATTCAAACCCTCTTCCGTGTAGCTCGTATAGAGTAATCTACGAACTAGGCCCCCTTTCGCGTCCTCTTTATCCTACGTAATATTAAATCGGTCGACTTAGACGAGAGCGGGGGTATCGTTACTATACTCCGCCCGACAAACTAGGAAGATATTATCCTTGTTCTTAAGGAAACTTTTAAAGTTATAGCTGTAAAAGCTATTATAACCGAGACATCTCGCTTAGACGAGAACCCCTTTACCTCCTAGAATATATTTTTCAAGGACTCTAACGCCGACACTATAAAAAGTATTAGCGGAGTCTACCTTTTCGGCACTTGTGTTTATTTACGGCCTATCCCTAAGAAGGTTAAGGTCGTATAATGTACTAGGTGCTAGGACTAGTATAATGTTCGCGTCTATAGTAAAACAGAGCGCTGCCGAGTCTACGGAAGTATAAACTATACTAAAGCAAACCACCCTAGGTGTATTAAGTATACTTAGTGTAAGGTTAAGTGCCTAAACTGCCAGGGTCACCACCCTGCTGATAACCCTAGCTATTAACTTTACCCTATCTCCTTAAGACACCCCTCTTCTGAGAACAGGAGGACTATTCTCTAGGCTAGTAACGAGATACGTATCCGGCGTAAAGAAGACTTACCCTGTTAACTCTCCGACACGGACATGGACGGTCTGCCTAGCCCTACTATAGCCCTGAGACTCCCGCCTACTACGCCTGTACAAGGCTCTTAAGAGGCCCTTATTATCCTACCTACACCGGTCCGCTTTTCTCTATCTAATTATAAGTAGATATCTAGGACCGAATAAGAGCCGTAGCCTAAAGATCCTCTAGATAAACGTCCACGGAGGGGCTGAATTACAAGAATAGGTCCTCTAAGCTGCTTTCCTAGGTAGAGTTAACATCGTTCTAGTTTAAGAACCCTATATCTGTTAGGTCCTTATACGCTAGATTACTAGGAGACATAACCGAGCTACGACTATCTCGCTCTAATCTAGGACTAGAATCTCGGTCGGCCCTAGGCCCTGACTTTTGTTTGTAAAGGTAGTAGGCTCCGGGTTAACCGGCTCCCTCCCTTGTCCTCCCCCTCTCGCGATATAGTCTACTTAGAACTCCTGTCTATAGACGGTCCCCCGCTTAATATTCTCAACGTCTATAACGCCCCGCCGGGCTACGACGGCGTAGGGGAAGCCCTAGTACTAGTCTTCCGTTCTCGGAGTGTTAGAACTAGGAACTTCCTAATTATAGGAGAACTTAACCTTAAGAGTAAGATATAGTAACTAGACTATACTAAGAAGGAGAGCCCGTAGGTCCCCCTACTCACCGCCTAGCTCGAGGAGAAGGGACTATAACTCCTTACCCCTCCCGGGACTTAAACGTATAATAGAGGGAATACTCTTAATCTAGCATTCTGCTCTAGTACCCTACTACAAAAAGGGACCTATATAAACGTAGACCTTATATTCGAGTGTAAGTCTGATTACTCTCCTCTTCTAACTAGGCTTCCCTGGAAAGGGGGCTTAGCCGAGAAAGAACCTCCGCTTCGCCTTAGTACCCTTGACCCAGCGGCTTTCCTCGCTACACTAGAGACCTCCCTAGACTCCGAATAGCTATACGAGCTCTCGGACGCCCCGCTAAATAAGGACCTCGACGGCCTTGCTATGTTTATTACTAAAGCCCTCTAAGGGGCGTACCGTAGTAGCGCTAAGCGAGGCCTCGGTCGTAGGTTTGGGCACCCCTGGTAGAGCTTAGAATGTCGCTCTCTTATAGCACAGATCCGTGAGGCCCGCCGTGTTAGTAGAGATTAGACAGTAGCGCTTCTCCGTAAGGAACTTCGTAAGGAGATACGTAGAGCGAAAAGAAGTTACTTTAGAGACCTAATCGATAAAGCAACCGAGGCTAAGGACGTCTTTAAAATCTGTAAGTAGTACTAGAGCACAGGGACGTACAAGTCCCCCCCTCTAAAGGACTCGGCTAGCCTCCTTGGCTATATAACAGAGGAGAAACAAAGGATACTTGTCCAGGAACTACTTATAAACAAGGCCGAGGTCGGCGATATTCCCTTGTCTACCCCGACTATCCCGGCATACGCCCTTCCTTGGGCCCCCCTTACTCTACGAGAGGTTAAGGACTCGATACTCGGGAAGGCCTCGACCGCCCCAGGGGAAGACGAACTAGTAATAGGAATCTTTAAGATTGCCTAGCCTAGAGTTTACCCCCTAATCTTCTCTCTCTTTAGTAGGTATATAAACACTAGATACTACCCCGAGTGCTTTCGTTCCGCGATTGTCGCTATTATCCCGAAACCTAATAAGAAGGACAAGTCGTCGCCAAGGGCCTACCGACCTATCTCCCTTCTCTCTGTCCTTAGAAAAGGGCTTAAGAGGCTCCTCGCTAAGCGAGTCTCCTAGATTAGGATTAAAGAAAGAGTACTAGGCCCTAACTAGTTTAGCGCCCTCCCTCTCCGTGCCGCTGTAGACCTTACTACCTACCTAACGCACGACATCGAAGAAGCGCTTAGTAGGAAAGAGGTGGCCTCCCTTCTTACCTTAGATATTAAGGGGGCATTCGACGCTGTTCTCCCGGGCCGTCTTATTAAGAGGCTTAGGGAGCAGGGTTGGCCTAATAAACTAGTCTCCTACGTTACCTCCTTTCTCTCTAATAGATCTGTCCGAATCAAACTCGATAGCGAGATAGGGGCTAGTATAGGGCTAAAGTGTGGTCTCCCGCAGGGGTCTCCGATCTCTCCGATCCTCTTTATACTCTATTTACAGCCTCTCTTCTCCTCTAGCCTTGGGGCCCTTCTAGCCCTTAGACGTTTTAGCTACGCCGATAACATTGCTCTCCTAGTAGTAGGCTTAAGCAAAACCGAGAATGTTAAGGCGCTCTCTATATAAGTAGCTTGTCTTCTATAATAGGGGACGGACGAAGGTATTACCTTTAATAGCAATAAATCTAAGCTTATCTACTTCTCTCGTAAGAGGAAACAAAAGGGACGAGGGATCCGACAACCCCCGCCTATTATAGTCGGTACTAAGGAAATCTACCCTACAAAGGAGCTTCGCTGGCTCGGGATATTCTTCGACCCTAGGCTCTCCTTCTTTAGCTATGTTAAGCGAATGATAGGTAAAGCTACTCTAGTTACTTAGGCGCTAAAGAGTACAATGAACATAGTACGCGGTCTCCTCCGTATCTCCTTAAGTAGGCTATTACTATATGTGTCCTGTCTATTACTTACTTCGGATACGAGACCTGGTTCCTAGGGAGAACCCGTATAAGAGGCTCGAACTCCTAGTAAGTCAACAACCGGATTAACAAGTATATCGAACTCCTTCAGTTACTAGTACATAAGTGCGCTAGGGTTGTTCTACCTATATATAAGACCACCCCCTCCTCGGTCCTTCTCCTAGAGTCAGGACTACTCTCCCCGGAAATCGCTCTTCTAGGGCGAAGCGAGGCTCTAGCGGCTAGAATTCGCCGCCTTGACCAGGACTATCCCCTCCGGCGCTACGTAGATTCGCCCTGCCCTAGTGCTAGGCTCTTCTATAGGAACAGGAGAGTTCTCCCTCCCTCTAAAATAATAGACCCGATATAGGACCTACCCTAGACCCGTGGCTTCGACCGCGGGGAACGCCTGATCGCTATTGGCGGTCTAGTCCCTAGAGGGGACAAAGACCTCTATAAGGAACGCTTTCTAGAGTTCCTCGGTACTATTCCCCCTCTAATATAGTCGTATATACGGACGGCTCTAGACTCGACGACGGGAACACTAGTAGTAGGGTCTGCCTTACGCGAGGCGGCTCTGTACTAAACACAAAGTCGTACCCTTTTGGCCCGACCCTAGAGATTTACAACGCCGAGGCTAGGGCTGCCCTACTCGGTATTAAACTCGCTATTAAATCCCTCGCCTAGGCGACGTCCCGTCGGTGCTAGATCTGTCTTAATAACCTAGAAGCTTCTCTTCAGCTTACCTTTCGCTTGGTTAGAACCTCGCAGGAGGTCTTTAATAGAGTCTACGACCTTATATAATAGTACCCCGGCAAGATCTCGATCCGCTGGTGCCCAAGTTATATTAGGATACACGGGAACGAGGTTGCCGACAGGGCTGCTAGCGTCGCCGCCCGCTCCGCTCTAGAAAACCCCCCTCTACTCTGTATAGCCTCGCTTAATAGAGATGTTAAGGAGGGGTACTCTAGGCTAGCCAATAATCTTTGGCAGACTACTCTTCCCCCGCTATATAGGCGCCTAGGGGTTATAAATTGGGTTCCAAAGCCCTGTTCCCTCAAACTCCCTCGCGAGGTACTCGGTCGATTTATAGCGGCCAGAACTGGTTACGGGGACTTTACCTTATACTATATACGGTTCTAATACTACGACACCCTCCGCGATACAAGTAATTACACTTACGGCAAGAATAAGATACAATTTCACCTCCTATTCTGCCGAATAGTTAAGCGAGAAACCCCGAGACTTATAGCGAAAGCTAAACGCGACCCCTCCCTTCTCTTTGGTCCCTTCTTGGAGAAGCTCTTTAGAGAGCTCTTCTATAAATCTAAGTTCTACTTAGAGATCTGCCCTATACGGCCGGCCTCCGACTAGTTACCCTGTTCACTTTGGGGTTGGTCCAAAAGAGGGCCCTCCTTCTTCTCTGTCACCTGTAGAATAGTCTCTTATCTACACCCCCCGGCATCTGGGGCACCCCCCCAGCGTCTTTTGCTCTACTAAGGGCTATTCTAGAACCTAGCTACAAGTCGGCTAGTTGTATTCGCCAGACGTTAAATAGAAATAAATAAATAAAATAAAATCAAATTATATACCAAGATAAAGTACTTAATAATTCATCATGCCGAAAAAGGGGTTTGGTTACTACTTGTTTAATAACAGAATGAGTCCTGGACAATCACATGATTAACACTGTGATCATCTCGCAACAGAAACCAAAAACTTCCCCCCCGGGGCCATCCAAAATTTCCAAGCCCCTTAAATCCCCATACAATCACCAAAAATCGCGACTTTAATTACCAAAAAATACATCTTCACCCAAATCCAAAGTACCGCCCAGATACGTGGTAATCAACCTCGCCGTAGCCTTCCAAACTTCCAAAAACGGCACCAAGAAAGATGGGGCACGCAAACAATACCCAAGAGATCCACAGATAACTGCAAAAATGTCCCTAAGAGAGCTGAAAAAGGCCATGATGATCATGCTCATACAGAACCAATACCATAAGTATACAATACCATAAAGAGTGTCGCTTCCAAACCAAGCTTTGCGAGTAGATGACGACGGTGTTCTCGGGGATGCGGGTTGGGAATCGATGACGCTTTCGTCAACCTTGAAATTCACGACCTCAGATTTGTTGTTCTTTGTTGGGTTGACAACTTCTGGTCCAATTAATGGGGAATTGTGGGTTGCATCTCGACATGAAGTGGTTGATTTCTTCGTAGGTACGCAGTCCCGGTGGGTTGGTCTCTTATGAGCTGCTTGTACTTTCTCTCCGTCAGCTTCCATCTGCTCTTCGTAGATTGGGTTCATTAATCTCTGCATTCCTGCTCTTGTACGGATGTGAGGTGCGTTGCAGCTAAAACACGTACCTTCTTGAATTGTCGATTTGGCAAAGCATCGAGAGTCACTCCCCTTCTGGGCTACTTCCCCAATTGAAGATTTGTCTGCTAACTTTTCCTCTATACCAGCAGTCACATCCCCAAAGGGAGGACTGGTTTTTGTGATACCGACGTCGAAATGGGTCGAAATTGCAGGAAGTTCTGCTGGAGAAGATGGAGTTCCACCAAGGCCAACCTTTTCTGGAAGAGAGGCCAATAATTCGGCAAGTCTATCCAAACGCTCTGGAGGAGAGAGCTTTACTTTCCATGGAGATGAAGGGGGCGCATTAACGTAAAGTTGTTCATCAAAGTCCGGTGATGGAAGAGGAATGTTGCTGGCTTTCTTTTGCTCGCGATATCTTCGTTCCGCGAGATCTGCTATTACGAGAAGATCCACCAACTTTTCCATTTGAACGTCGTCCAGATATTGTGTTTGCATGTTTTCACAGTTTTTGCGGAGGGCTTGGAGCTCGTCGATGGACATTTTTGAGATGGTTGTGGACATCTTGATTGGATACTCGATGTCATTGATGAAGTCCATTACTTTGATTGGGGTTGTGATTGTGTTGGAATCAAGAAATGTCATGATTGCGGAAGTGTATGCTATGCAATACACAGTCTATGAAGATTGTTGGAGATAGAAATTTGAAGAGACTAAGTGAAGGAAAGGTGTGTATTTATGGTTATCCTTGGATATTCTGTGGTAAAGCCACAAAGGTTTCATGAGATGTCGTGGCTTTCTTGTGCGAGAGACATTTATCGTAGCACGGCCATGGAATAAAGGCACGTAAATCTGTCTTGGAGTCTGTTACAAGTGGAACAATAAGGACTCTCCAAGACCACATGAATAGAAGCTTCTGCTTGTCTCCAGGGAAGCAAAACATAAACAGAAACCCCAAATTTCGGAACAAAGATGCGATCTTACCGGAGTTTTCTTCTAAAACTAAAAACGACGAGAACTTTCAAGTTACTGAGTATATATTGTGAGCAACTGCCACAGTCTTTCTTCAAACTCAAACACAATTCAAACATCAAACTTGCATTCCAAGGAATTTCATATGATTCATGGTCCTATTGAATAAGCCTAAAACCCGTCCCTAGGGAAATGCGACCACCTCGACCAGCCTGCTCGTTCATCCCAGCGAACAAGTTGGCCCTATTCGGTACATCGCCCCTTATAGCCACTAAAAGCACCAAAATTCTGTCCCAAAAAGCCTGCCTGAAGGAGGGGCTGGAACCAGCAACACCAGTTTCAGGTGAGGCCTACCGATTGCGCACTGCATGCGCTCAAAATTCCCAAAATATAGTTATGAAACCCGGCAAAGACGATACATTTGAAGCTCTTCCACTGAAAGGTTTCAACCTTGAACTACCTCACTGCTTCTCATTGGTACACATTCCTCTGCCGGACGCTTTCTAATAAGAATCGACAAGAATGGACTAGGGGGTCTAGTATGTCCGAAAGTCATAAAGGGTTTCTTATCAGGATTCTCAAGTTTAAACTCGTAATCAGTGATAAGGTGACCGAGAATCAATTTCAGGATGACGGAGACGTAGAATCGCGCTGGACTAAAGAGTATCACCAAGAAGAGTCAGTGAGGTCTGGTGGCTTTGAAAGTGGGGGTGGGGTAGATTGTTAAGCGAGGAAAAGGGGGTGACGCGAGCTGGTCCAGACCCTTTACATCGACTGGGTTGAATTGAGGCTCAGATGCTCAGAAACAGGGGTAGACAAACCAAGAATGACGAAGAGAACCCCAGAATGGGAAATCGTAGGCTGGATGCGTGAATCTATCTTCTGAATTTCCGTCCGCATTTACGTAACGGAAGCCATCGAATTCCGAGGCATTTGGCCAGATTTTCTCGTCGCGCATGAGGGAGACTTGGGGAATCGCTAGCCAGTTTCCTGCTGGGGAGTAATAACCTTGGTTATGAGAGGTGTATGGGGCCATAATCAAACGTGGGGCGCTCACTTTCATATTCAGGATTTATTAGCAAATGTATCAGTATAGGGCTAGTTGGTAGGGAGACTAACAAATGATGCCAGGACTTAAACGAACGGTTTCTCGCATGAAGGAGTCGAGGAGCGGCATATCTTGGTTCACGCGGCCGAAGGAGGCGTCTTTGTATCTAAGAGCTTCTTCTCTGAGTCTGTCGTGGTAATCTTTGTGTTTACATAAACTATGAATCATGAATTGCGAGACCTAATCGACAATTAGTTCTATCATCAATAAGTAAATGAGTTTTTCCCACCATGGGGACTTGAAAAGCACTCGCAAACAAAAGACCAATGGTCACTTTTGCGGTCTCGGCAATATCGTCAAGTCTCGACATTTCAGCAATCCATCGCGTTAGGTGTCCTCGCGCACCCTGGAAAAGATTAGCTATCTTTTCTCATGAAGCTTTTGGGAACACGAACAGGGTTTCTCTTCGCCTCTTCACCTGAAATAGTTTCGTGAGTCATCAGATGAAGTAGCCTATATACCTTGGCTCTGGCGACACCCCATCCCATCAATACTGGAGCGATCATCCTATAATTCAGTTGGCTTCATCTCATTCTCTTCTAGAAGGAACTCCACCTACGGTAGTAGCCATGCCGGTATTAAATTCAAGAAAGGAAGGGCACGACCAATACTCCAGTAAAAGTCCATGACGAGTTTATAGACCTCAGGACGAGTGCCTATAAAGTAAACATTGGTATTAGCTCCAACATCCAATAAGATGACAGAAGACGGCTGGTCTTACCTTGCTCCTCGCCAAGAAAAGTTGTGATATTGACACGAGTGAAGATCCGTAGGAAAGCTGGCATGAGACGAATTTTTCGCCATTCTTCGTTACTATTTAGCCGAGTTCCTGTAAGAGTGAGCTTTAGTATCCAATCCTTTGACAGACCACGAGCTTCCACAATCACACTCACCATTTTCATAATCTAAAGCAATCGATTCGTTAATCCGGCATCGAAAGGAATTGGTCATGTCGGGAAGATTTGAACGAAGTTTGTTCTTCAGAACACCAATCATGACTCGGAAATTCTCGCTTTTGATCTTGTCTTTCTCTGGAACTAGGGCGAATGGTCCGAGGACCAAGCTTGTAAACCCGAGCTATTCCGTCAATAAACATAATCGCATGTATGAAAGGTGATTCGGGGATATCATACCTCATTCAGCGCATGTTCCATAGAAAGCAAACTCTCGGGTTCTGATTCTAGTTGTTTAAGTTCTTCCTTATCTGTGACAAATATAATCCAACGATCAATCATGGGGATGGCAAAAGGCTTACCATTGGACTGATGACTGGGTTAATGGACATTTCAAGTGGTGTGGTCGGTTGGGCTTGTTGAACTTACTGACTTATAAGCATTATGAAGGAGTGATTTCGCATCAACAATCATATGCAAAACCGTCAACCACCTTCCCAATATTGTAGGATAAGCAGCGATAATGACGTTCGACTAGCCAGAATTAGTAAACAAAATTGTGTTGGCAAAGTGTTGATATACCGGCGCCTTCCACCAAAACCTCCATAGAATAGCGCCAAGTTGGTAGACGAAGAGGAAGTAGAATACATAATACCAATGCCAAGTCCACTCAAATGACGTGGGCATAACACTTGAGCAAGCGAAAGTTGAGTTTGGGCGAAGCCCAGGAGACTTGAGTCCCCCAAGTTTAATCTGCTCGCTGATTTTTAGGAGCTTCGAGTCGAAAGTGCTCATGTTTCAGTTTTCAATGTTGACAACGAACATGAAAGAGAAAGAGATGAGATGAGATTTGAGCTAGGATAAGAGTTCTTGTAGACGTTACACTAGAGCTCGGCCTCCCTTAAGTGATTGAGTCTTGCATTACATAACATTAACCGGAACATAGTGAAAGATATAGGAAGTAAATGGACCAGAAAGAATAAACCGACGCTCTCCACTTACATTCACATGGTTCTAGCCATTACTGATCCTCTATTCTTTTGATCAAAACGACTTTGAGCTCAAAATTCGGGGTGTATTCTGTCCGGAGAAAGGGCCACCTGACCTAGCCAAGCAAGTATATCGCATACATCCATTCTCATATAGCGTACTTGTGAAAGATAAACCTACTTCAGGCAACACTCAAATGACCGCAAACTCTCCTATTGTATTGATGGAGAGTGAAGTGCAGTCAAAATGCCAAGTTATCAAACCGTTGTAGCGGATTTTCGTCATTCTGTCTATAACTGAGATTAGATCCCACCTAATGATCTACCACCCAAAGAGGTTTGCTGATCTGATCTGCAATCCATTAGTAACTGAAGTTACACTACTGGTATTTCACTCAAGGAAAAGACTGTTTCCCGAAATGGGCCACGGGGTAGTCCTTATAGTGATGGAGACTTAGAGAACCACAGAGAGATGATACTCAAATCCATTTGGGGATATCAGGAAAGTGAAGCCTTATTACCCCTGTCCCCGCTCCCCATCCCCACCACCCCCTTTCCCCTCCCCCTCCAAAAAATAATGTCCTAGCAAAACCAAACACCCCCTAAAAAGATTAAAAGAAAAATCCAAAAAATCCTAACCCTCAAAGAAGGCAGCCTCGGACAATAAACCAGATGAACTGAGTTTTTTGCGATTTGACTAGTCCCAGTAAAGCTCTCACCAATGTTTCCATTAAGCTACGCAGGCATGTACTGGACGACTTGGTGTAAGGTGTGTTACTTGAGGTTATGACTGCGGGAGGGGGTGAATGTGGTGAATGGGTTTTGGGGAAGGGAAAAGGTAGAAGTAAAATTGTGAATTGCCTGTTTATTTATGAGGCCAATTCGAAGGATCGAGCTAGCTATTAGTAGCGTTGCATATGAATAGAGTACAGTAGAGCAGTACCACCAGCTCTACTCTACTTAAGAGCTTTTTAAACTTGCTCTACTTGACTCGCAAAGCACTGTACTTGACTGAAGTAGTACGAAGAAACTCAGCTAAGCACTTCTTCTGAACGCTGCTCAAAAGGTATAATTACTTCAACAATCCTAGATTGGCCAATGAACTATTATAACTCTTCCACTTTTCTACGCGTATTTCAAGCAACTAGTCTAGAACTTTATAAAGACGCAGTGCTTTATGGTCACTTCCAAGAAGTCTTTTTCGAGCCATGAAAAGGATCACCATAAAATTAGCAGACCAAGAATGCTCAACCATAACCCAAGAATGCCTCCATGGATCTGAGTACAAACAAAAGTTTTCCTTGAGCAACTAAGGATCGTGTGAGAGCCCAAGTCCAGGCATGTGGCATAACCGTTATATTTTTCGATATATCACTCTAAAATCATGTAGATAAACGAGCATTGAAAGCTAGACGTTTCTTAGTTAGAGAGGTACTACCCTCGCTTCTCTACAACTTGAAGAGGATAGAGAACGCGTTGATCGTTGCTTGTGGGACAAGGCATGACGAGTGGGAATCTCAAAGAGTCTAAGTTTAAAGTAAGAAAGCGTGCATTTGCGAGCGACTTGAGTTTTATAACTTCTCGTTAATGCAAATGCCCCTGAGTAATAATGAGATTAGTCAAGGAGCTTTTAAAGACGTAAATACACGAGGCGATAACCTGGTCGCTTACCAACAGTGAAAGCCATGGCGAGTTTCGTTCTAACTTCATATGTACCCAGGCGCTTGACTTCGAAGAATTGTCTAAATTACTATAGAAAAATCGAACTTCTACTAACTCAGTTGTTCTAGTCTTCTAGTACTATTCAATTGGCTCTTTGGATATACGCGAAACTGTTGAACGAATTCTTCTGAAGTAACCACAGGTTGGAGGATTGCAAAGAGGACACGCTTATATAGTATGGAAGCGACTACTAAATTCCACTTCTCTTGTGCTTGACTCAGTGACTCTGGTGGTATCCACAGAATCCGCATCCAACTTCTAACAGAAACGACTGAGAAAACTAGAGAATTCTCTACTTGTATTCAGTTGTGACTAACAAACCCGTAACAGACGAAGGAGTGAAGCGACAAGACCTGAATTCGGAAATCCAAACCTATAGGTGAACGAGTTACCAAAACAAAGGTTATTTACTAATGCCGTTCGGTACTACCGCCTAGCAACTCCATCGTCCACTCCATTGGCAAGAAAGGACATGATATTTGAAACGTGAGAGAAAACCGAAGCTTTCCGGTTTATGCTTCGCCCGCTGTTGGTATCTATCGCCCTATGTGTACTGTACACCGAAAAGACTATCTTTTGCTCGGAATTATTGACCTTTGATGTGTTGTGGCGTGCTTCGCAATTGTTTTCCGTCTATCCCATTAACCTTTCCATATAACCATTTAAGCATGACTGTGCTGCCAGTCATTGTGATGGCAGCTCCAGTAAACAGAGCCACTCGTTGTGGGATATCAAGTTGCTCGAATAAAGGGTACGGATAGCTATCATGGCAATTAGTACCCGAGTATATTTGGGATGAAACTGAAAGGCTCAAACTCACAAGCCATTATGCTGAAAGCAATGTTCTACCCACGCCCAATATGCAACTGCAATACCCGAGCTCAAGCCCATCGCAGGAAGGGCTCTGATTGTCCAAGGAGGAGAAAGCAGTAGCAGGTCCACAGTCAGCAATATCGATGGCATGGCATGGAACCCAATATCTGCCAACGGGGCAATGTAAATCTCGGGTGGCACAACCAACGTTTTATCAATAGCACTAATTCCCCAATATAAAATGCTAATCAAAACTTCGAGGGGAGTGCTGCATAGCGACAAGGTGTTCTTGATGGTGAAAAGCGTAGGGGAGCCGGTTATATCGGCTAGAAGGCCGGATATGAAGGTTGCATGTGCAACTGTGAGGCCCAGAATGGTCAGGTACTGCCAGTGCCACCCATAAGATTCGTTTATCAGGCTTGGAAAATCATGAAGGTATTTGAAGGATAGGGAGAAGGAGATGATGCCGGCAATATGAACCAAAGCCGAGAAGCCGCGAGACGGAGAGGACAGCTTTT
The DNA here is from genome assembly GCA_900536445.1 of Hymenoscyphus occultus. Lineage (NCBI taxonomy): Eukaryota > Fungi > Ascomycota > Leotiomycetes > Helotiales > Helotiaceae > Hymenoscyphus > Hymenoscyphus occultus. Next base: position 48,307 of record UNPT01000326.1, on the reverse strand, counting down.
GGAGGGGATGACGGGCCATGATGGAAATCTGGTATTGGTATCTTGAGAGCCTTTCCAGGACAAGACAAAGTGTACAAAAATGAGAAATTGCTATTAGAACATTGAAAGTGAAATCTATCGTCTGGTAACAACTCTGAAATCCGGGGTTGGCAGCCGACGTCAGAGTTAATAGCGCCAAGCTTTTGTAGCTCCAAAGCTAACCTGCAGGACAGGGGTTAGTGCTGCCTTGCTCTCAGCCTTATCCCTTTGGCATTCCAAACAATTGGAAGCTTCCGCAACACCTCAACCATCATCTAACCTACCTCTTCATCATGGCAGGGAATGAACAGGATGCCAAGTCCAACAAAAGGACTCGTTCCGATGACGATGGTATGCTGAATCCCCTATATTTTCTATGGTAATTGCTAATTTTCTCAGACTCTTCCTCGGACGACGACATGGGCCCTCAGCTACCCTCTGCGGAAGCTCCCAAGAAGAAGAGACGCAAGCTCCCATATGAAAAGCTGTATATATCAGCGCTGCCTACCTCTGCCAAGTACTCGAAATCTCTCATGCATCGAGAACAATTGGCTTTCGTCACCATGACACCCTTGACCGATTTCCTAATAACAAGCTCTGTAGAGGGGGTGGTCAAGTTCTGGAAAAAGGGAGCGGAGAGTATTGAGTTTGTCAAAGAATTTAAGGCGCATAATGGGGAAATTAAGAGTGTGTCTGTGAGTGCGGACGGTAGGAGTTTTGCAACTGCTGGAGCAGACAAGAGCATCAAGATATTCGATATCATCACGTTCGATCTTCTTTCTATGCTCACGTTGGAGTTTACGCCAAAATGTGTGTGTTGGGTACATGGACGTGGAGCTTCCTTGCCATTACTTGCAGTATCAGATGAAGTGAACCATACTATCCAAATTTACGACGGGCGCGGAGAAAACCAAGAGCCTATACACACCATTAAAGGATTACACCGGAGCGTGGTTTCATTGATGGCATTCAACGATGCCTACAACTGCGTGATATCTGTGGACGAGAATGGAATGGTGGAATATTGGAGACCTGGTGGCAGCTACGAGAAGCCGGATAATGTTTTTGAGTATAAAAGTTCCACCAATCTCTTCGAGTTCAAGAAGGCCAAAACAACACCAACCTCCCTAACCGTTTCACCGTCGGGTGCTCAGTTTGCGACAATTTCATTTCCTGACCGAAAGATCAGGATCTTTGATTTTCCTACTGGCAAACTCTATCGCACTTATGACGAGTCTTTACAAACCATAGAAGACATGCAACAAGCTGGAACGGCTCTTCAGAAACTCGAAGACGTTGAGTTCGGGCGACGTTTGGCGACCGAAAGAGAGATTGACAGCCCGGCTTTACGTAACAAAGCCAATGTCATCTTTGACGAGACGGGCCACTTCATCATTTACGGGTCAATGCTTGGAACCAAGGTTTTGAATACCTACACCAATAGGGTAGTGAAAGTTTACGGTAAAGACGAGAATTTCAGACCTCTTACTGTCGCATTGTACCAAGGACAGCCGCAAAAGAAGGGAATCACAACTGTGGCTATGGCGGCATCAAACAACCCTCTACTCCAGGAATCGGAGGTACGAGATCCCATATTGTTCGCGACTGGAGTTGGAAAGGTCAGATTCTATATGTTTACGAACGATGAAAACATATCGAAATCTGAGAGAGATGTTCACAACGAGAAACCGATCAATGCCAATTCCAAGAAAGCCGTAGAAAAGAAAACCGCAGAATCGGGCACGGCGGCTATCATTCATACCAGCTATGGTGACATACACATTCGGCTATTTCCCGATGCAGCTCCCAAAGCGGTCGAAAATTTCGTCACTCACTCAAAACGGGGCTACTATAACAATACCATATTCCATCGTGTTATCCGGAAGTTTATGATACAATGTGGAGACCCTATGGGCGATGGCACAGGAGGTGAAAGTATTTGGGGAAGGGAATTTGAAGACGAATTCAGCACACTTAAGCATGACAAACCATATACTGTTAGTATGGCTAACGCGGGCCCCAATACCAACGGAAGTCAATTTTTTATTACGACTGAGAAGACTGTAAGTTTCCCTACTTTCTGTCTAAGTCTTGACTAATTCTTTTGTAGCCTTGGCTAGATGATAAGCATACGATCTTCGGGAGAGCCATACAAGGGTTGGATGTGATACATAGGATCGAGAACGCTCGAGTTTACAAAGAGAAGCCGGAGGAAGACATAAAAATGCTCAATATAGAGATCATGTAAATCTCAAAATACTGTACCAATGGCTTTACATACTTCCAGTCCTGTCCAATCCCGTCTTTTTCACGTGGTCTCAATCTGAAGCGCCGAATTATCCCTGTAGCCTTGGCGCAACCTTTTAGCGTGCTGAAGTAGGTAGCCTTCAGCTTCTAGATAGTGTGGCAGGCTCCCCCACACCTTCTCAGCCTTCTCGACGTACAACCCTCAAGCAACCCAAAGACAAACCTTCACCTACTTACTTTTGGCAACTTCATTCAGCCTGTCTGGCGATCATGTAACTCGAGCTCATCTGAGTATTGACACACATATATTTCGAAGACGCAGCATGCCTTGATTCTTAGTTGGTGAATCCAACCTCAACTTCATGTTCTAATGATCTCATGCGGTGACCGAAGAGAACGGGTGCTCCCGAATCCAGACAGAGAAGCCAAAGGTTGTCGGTAAGCTTCTCCGTCTCACCAAAGCCCCTCCCAGCAAACTCTGCAATAGCGCCTCTACTACTTGTCGGGGCAGTACTAATATACTCGCAAGATCAGGTGACGTACAGAACGCAAAATGGCGTGCGACGGGAAATACCCTATTTATGACAACTGCCAAAGCATGGCGACATTTGCGATAATAGTATAAAGATGTATTGGCATGGGTGGTAAAAAAAAGATGGCTCAGAGCCTATCCGCTGGCAGTTTCAGAGCAGATGACATTGATGCCTGACATGATGCTTACCCGCTGCTGAGTATCAGGTCCCACTCCTTGAGCCTGGAAGCCTTCTGGACGGATCTTTTCAGTGCAGAGAACTCGAACATGATCTTGTCGGATCCAGTTGCCCTCCTTCGAAGCCACGCACACACCTACAATACACCCAAAAGGAAACTTATGACAGGACAGGTCGAGGACAGTCGGTGGTTGAGGAGGTAGATCATATTGGCAAGCTCAACATACCTTCATGGGCTCGTTGTCGGAAAGTCATACAACTCAGATTACAAGAAGGGAAGCAGTACAGATATCTACCACACATTTTCAATATCCCACTGATTGCAATGCACACGACGTGAAGCAGAGAGTCAAAGTCTTTGGAAAGGATGGGACTCGTTGAGTTTGTCGGCATGACTCCAGTGCGTATGCTATTCGGAAAATTCATGGCATAATAATAAGATCCCCATGTCCGGACGGGGTCGATAGACAAAGCCTGCAAATTGGGAGGCCCTGAGGATACTTGTAGTTAGGAGTTCTTGGGTTAAGAACAGCCTCTGTCTGGTCTTCATGTGATTTGGTTCGTCCTGGGCACGACTTTAAAAGGCCCTACCTGTTCGTCTAAAACATGCGGTAGTCCAGCGTCTCTCGGTATTTTCTGACTGACGCTTCCACATGGTTTCCTTAATCTGGGTGGGAGTGGAAGAAGAAGGGCGTGTAAGGCCTGCTTACACGTCTGGAGGTCAGCATGTTCTGGAGTTTTGGATTGCAGGAGGTGAACCTCTATCTCTGGAACTTAACGGCTGGCCGGACCACCTGAGTTGTTATCTTTCTGAAGGGGATAAGCGTGATAGTAAGCAAAGACTGCAAACTTTGACTTTGCCCCGAAGCCAGCATCTACGACTCGGCGTAGGAGGTATTACAGTAGGTTTTCACAGACTGAAAGCTTACGAAAGGCTCTTGTTGGAACGCTTTCAGCAAGCGGTGGGCGGCATGGTCTCGTCTCGTCCGGGTGTCAAAAGCCCGTTATATAAAAGCCCACGCCACTCCCACAGGCAGTATGGAAACATTCGAACACGAAATTGGAGGCTACCGGTACTATGCAGAGAGGATCTGCAGACCTAGCCATTGCCTCCAACCAGATCCTGCTGGTACACTTGATCTGGAATTTTCCAAGGGCAACAATAAAACGCTCTCCTGGAGGAGTCTTACTCTGGCTCTCAACCACCGACCAATCCGAGCATAGAATCCGGCCTTTGAATCTCGACTCACGCGGACCGCAACTTTCAATTGCCATGGTGAATGCTTGCTTGTGGTTTGTCAAAATTATAGATGTCTGCCAGGAGACGTTGCGGAAGTTGATCACCGATGTGCATCAAGGTATATCCTTCTCAATTCTTCTATAAATGTATGCTAATGAATTCTACAGACTCATCAAATCACAAGCGATCTCAATTGCCATGTAGCCATCCAAGACTACTTTGAGACTCAGCATTTTCAACTTGGGCTCCTGGTTACCACAGCATCACCTTATTTGAGGTCCATATGCCTTCCCAACAGGCGGACTTTCCTCACACAATCTAAATTATACCTTTCCTGTTTGAGTTGCGACCTGCAATTCTTTCAAGAAAAATCACGAGATACGAATTCCTCTCAACATGAGGTTACTTGGCTTAGGAACAATCACGAAAGTAATGAACAATCTCCATTTTGTCACCTTGTTTTACGCAATTACAGCACCACCTTTCCCGTGTGACGAGTGACGTGAGAACAAGCAGATCTGACTTTGACGACTTCGGAGTTTTTTTTATCAGGTTTTCTTACCTTTCACGCATGACTGTTCCTTTTCCGATATTCTTTTCTTCGTTAGGGCACAACTCCCAAATCTTCAGCAGGTAGACTGGTGGGCTATCCTGCACTGACAATGCATTCCACTTAGTCGGGAGTATGGAATGGCCATTTCTTCTTCAGAGCTGACGTCCTCGACGGTGCGAGCTCGTCCGTTGGCTTTGGAAATGGCAATTCTTTATGCTTCTCATAGTCTTTAGGGGCGTGGGGAGGATTTTACGTTGACAATTGGGGGCTACGGATTCTTCGTAGTAAGGGATTAGATTCATCTTATGGGGGTTGCAGACCGTGTTTGGTGGTCCCTGATTCAGTTATTATGATTCGGCTTTTGCCCCCTACTTGTTCTCCTTTTGCGGGTTTGGTGATTCTTGTGATTCCTGCGTGATGTGTTCTATTTGATCTTGCTAGGTAAATACTGTCCTGCTGGAAATTCGTCGACCCCAGTGCCTTACCAGGGTACAATTTCAAGACACCTTCCCCTCAGCGCTCGGCAATTGGAACTATATTCGGTGGAAATTCCATATTTCATTCCTTCTGGAATTATCCCTGCTGGCCCCCTTTAAAATAGAAAGGTATATTCCATCCTACTAATAGTCTCTCGACTTCCATGGAATTATATAATTCCAGATCCATTTGTAGAACAATTAGAGAGCGGGATTTAAGAGGCGTAAAGGGTTAATTTTGGTAATTACATGTAGTAAGTAATGAGATGAGCGTTGATGTCGCCTATATACCATACTATTTAGTTACATTTGATTCATCGAAGTATTACTCGTTAGGCAGTTCCCTACTAGATAATAGAGAGACTTTCTACGAGTATCACTTCTCAAAGCTTCCTATTAGTTAATTGGACCGAACAGGGTTTTTTTCCGGGCTATATCATTTTATTCCATAGAAAATACATAGAACAGAGGTATAGAATAAATCTTTTCAGACCTTTCTCTGGATAATCAGATCTCGAATGAATTTGGTTGTTCGACTTTTGTAGCTTACACTGACCGAACAATTCTACGAGTCTGACTCAAAGATCGGAATCACACAGATAGTGGCGTATTCCTTCCCCAAATCAGTTTCGAGTTCCTGCATACCCTGGATGTAAAAAGTGTGTGCGACGTTGTGAGGCAGGGATGCAACATCGGATATTTACGGTGTCACTGTATCCAATGACGATATAGAGACGAGGAGGAATTAGGGGGCTGTTTGTTGGTCGGTGTTTCGGGGGTTTGTGGGTGTTGTATATAGAATGGATTGGGCCCTCTCTGTCTGTCATAAATACTCAAGTAGTAGCGTGAGCAAGTTGAGTGGGTTCATTAGCTCCCGTCGGTTTGAGGGGTGAGTGCTGACTTTTGTGTAGGTTTTGTGGTTTTGTGGCTGGTTCCACTGCTTGTACAGTACAGTTATGTCCTCGATGGCGCTGCAGGGGGTTGTTACTACGTATACTATCTCCAACGTCGACCCTACTGTTGTTGGGTCGGGAGTTGTGTCGACGCCTTTGCCTCTGGAAACTTTTCCTGTTGATGCGAATGGGGGAGGGCGCGGAGAGCTCCACGGCCTGCGAAGAGATATGACAAAAGTTGGCCGTATAATAACTACCACAACTATTCATGAAACCTTGACTGCGACAGGAATCTCCAACTTAGCTCTGCCCTCGATGCAACACCATGGTCCCTCGAAAACATTAGAAGCCGCTGAGCGTCCGACAAGTTTGCCCTCAAGTTCCTCCTCATCTATATCAAGAGAAACCAAAGTCGGATTTGGAGTCGGTGTTTCTTTGGGCTTCTTGATACTTGTGAGCATTATCATCTTGGCCTTTCGTATTGGGAGGAAGACTGGTATGAGTTCCGCGGCTGCAAAGAAGGCGCGGAGTTTTCAAGGTCTATCGAGACTAAGTGGTGCTTGGTTTCGCAAATCGGGATTTGGAAAAGCTGAATTATGTGCTGAATCTCAGCAGATTTTCGAGATTGGAAGTGGGAAGAGTGAGGTCAAGGTGGGAGAGTTGGAGGCAAATACCAAAATCGTGAAATTGGAGGGTGATGATGTGGGCGGAGATGAGGCTGTACAGTCTGAGAAGAGCTTTGTGTAGAGGCTCTAAATCTTTTTATTCTGGTTTTGTGGTGTTTGTGATTTATTCTAGAGCAAGTGCGAGGTGGAAAGACAAGCTTATCTTGCCGCTGTGTTCTGGACCTTGAAACTTTTGCTAGAGCTCAAGTAAGAGTATGTGTATGCCCACCGCTGGTAGCTACTATTAGCAGTATAGCTTACTATACGAGTTTTCTAATGATTACCGGGCATTTTATCTACATTGTCAAAGCCGAGATCTCCGCTTGTATTACTAACAATATCTACAGTAATAGACACTCGTACATAAAGGTAGTATTACATAGCCCATAAGCGCCTTAGCCTTAAATGATTGCAAGATTACCGCAAGCTTTCTTTCGATCATTAAAAATGTACGGCGGTACGCTAGTAGCAGGGAACCCCGGATTTCTATGCCATTTCCTCCTTGTTGGTTTCGCTCTACTTTCTGCAACAACCTTCGGAGGGGAAAGTTTATGTGTTACTCTACTCAAAAAGATCGCTAATTTGCGAGGTTGTGTTCGATTAATAGCCAATGTTGCGACTCGCTTAGCATTCGTTGATTTGATGATTACTGCAGGGGGTCACCAGCTGGACAAAATAGGCGGTACTTTTTTTGGTGGTGCACAAGCCAACAGAATCCCAGCTTATTTTGTGCACCGGGAGGGGGTTAACGTTTGTGGTTAGCCAAAGTACAAATGTTCTTTCTCACACTGTTGTTGTCAAAGGTTCTCTATTGCGGAATCTTGTACGCACGAAAGTCACGACAAACAATTGAGAAATCTCCAATACCGAAGGCTTCTCACAGTTTCAACAGCTTGTGATAACAACCATTAAGCCAAAATCATCGGCAAAAGTATTGGCTACGGTATTTTCGCAACGACGACGGTCCCAACTTTTTACGCTTGAGGTCTTATATTATTGGTTTTTAGTTATGAGTAGAGAACGGGTCGGAAGACACCTTCGGCAGCAAAGATCTCAAGCCTGAGAAAGCTCTCTCCAAGTCTCTTGTAGCGCCTGCGTTCGGAATCCCTCGGGAATTCGAGAGGTGCAGTCAGATGCTGACTCTTAGGAAATTGTAAGATCAGAAGTGGAAATTGTGAGGTGAGAGAGTTAGCGGCGGAGTTGTAAGGAAACGGGCACTTAAGAGTGAGAAGTGATGGATTTGCAGCCGAGTCACAAAGAGGGTCCATCTACCAGTTTTACTCGCTTGCTGATGTTTGTGAATCACTCGTGGGTGAATTCTAATCACATAAGACTCTATCAACGACTTAATCACCTCCGGCTCACCTGTACCACGACAAACATGCGGGCTTTTGAATCCATCTCATCTAAGAGCCTATTCTCTTCTCAGTCCTCTTATTACAGCTTACTTTACCTTGAAGTTTCAAGCCATGGCAAAACTTCTGACCACGAATTTTGATGACCTCACCCCTGGTGGGACCTTTCAACTCAGTTGGGTTGAAGGAGGCGGGATAGTGCTATCCCTTCATGTCTTGGAAGACGGGATAACGTCCGACGACTACCAAATCTTTATCTGTAGGTTTTCTGTGCCCTCGAATTTTTGAAACACATCTAACGAGTTGTGCGAAAAGGGGAGACCTACAACGATACCGATCCCGGAATCACATATTCGAGAGGATGGAACGTACCACAAAACCTTCGTCTAAATTCTCAGTGTCAGTTCAACCTGAAGCAGAAGAGTACAGATAAGGTCTTTACGTATCCTGCGCAGAATAACTTTGTCATAACAAAGGATTCGACTTCTCTTAAAAGCCCAGCGCCCACACTGTTGAAGACCTGCAGCCCTTCTACTTCGACTGATAATTGTCTACCGCCCATTACTTCTGAACAATCCGGTTTGGTAATCGCTGCGACGACTAAACCAACTTCAACGTCGCCAGCCACTTTTTCTTTATCTTCAAGCTCGATATCGTTACCACCTTCGAACAGCGTAAGCGCACCCCCAGTCGTAGCCTCAATAACTCCGGTAAAAGGACCAAGTCCCATAATTGCAATTGGAGTAGGTGTAGGAATCGGAGTCGTCGCCCTGCTAGGCCTCGGTTTCCTCCTCCTTAGATACCGAAAGAACAAAGTCAAACCCTTCCGCGCTGACACTCCTCCACCTCTTGTTATCACAAGGCCCCCAAACAGTCCTCCACCTACATATCAGGATCCAAAGCTATTTCCAAACAACCAAGGAGCGCCAAGCTATATGGATACCAGTAGCACCGATAAACCGGCTGCGTTTTCTATATACGGTAGTCTGGAGTTAAACAACATTACGGGAGGCGGCACCATAAAGGGCTCTGTCAAACGACCTTCTCAGATGATGGGACATGAGTTGACACCGGTTTATGGGAGGGGTAGAAATTCTAGGGAAGCGGGATATGGAGGGAGCGAATCGGAGATGAGTGCTTATGAGAGTATATATTCTCAACCAGAAGATGAGAACTTTGATGCGAGACGAGACACGAGTTTTGGGGGGTTTATTTAATGGATGGGGGGTGGTAATACATAGACTTGGAGACGGAGTTATGTTGTTCTATGCGGCACGTTTCTTTTTTTGGAGACCGTTCTTTGAAGATTACTATTATCTTGGGGCGTCATGAGATTTGTATTTTTTATTCATTTCAGAAATTAGCTAGACTAAACATTTTGGTTTTAATATTACTAGTTACCCAGTCTGCCCATTTACAATCACGTGGTGCACGTCAACAAAAGTTGTGTTCCGTGACTGGTTACAAGTGCTACTTACTGTAAGAGGCTTGGTCGTTACTCTATACACACCTCTCTTAGAATAGTGATATTATTTCGAAAGCCTTATAAAACTAAAATATTTATACAAAGAGTTTAGAATAACTGTTAACGCTTGCCTTTTTTTATTAGCCTAGGTATACTAAGACAATCGTTTTGGTTGTAGTTTGTCATAGTGTGTACAGAGTAATGACCAGGTATCTTACCTTCATAGGCGTATCTCGCGAAATCTGTGTCACAAAAACGGTCAGTCTGCCTTGCCCAAATGTCCTCGGAATAATCAGGAGATACATATGCAGGTGGGTGGGCAACTGCATATCACGTGGCGATCAACTCCCTTTCTTCAAGGACTAGACTTCGCTGCGCCTTACGGCTATATTCGTACCAAGTTTTGAAGTCTGAAACCTTCCCTTTTATATTCTCACTACTACCGAACTGCATGCAAATTTCTAAGTATACTTTGGACAAATGTTCAGCTCACTTACTCGAAACAAGATGTATTTACCAAATCATGAAGAAGAAAGGTTCGTGGCATCTTTGAGGAAACCACAGAAACTTGAGGCTACCCTAGAAACTTTTAGTCCGCACATTCTCCTGTAGAAGTATTCGTTCCATAGGGAAGAATGCAAAGAGATCCACGCTGATTTCGATTTGGAAGAGGGGTGGCGAATTAACTGCATGCACTTGCCCTTACATGTTGCAAGTTAATAGGTTTGTGCGACCAAAAACGAGGAAGCCAACAATCAGTACTCAAAATTGTTAATTTGACATGCATGGTGTGCGTGCCATACTCTCGTGTCGGATGCGGCTTCCCTGATCTGTGTGACTAGAGGTAACATAGGAGGGGAGGTGGATGGCATGGTATGTTGGTGTGAGTGCTATCTGTATATGATATCTGCGTTCCCCACTCTGGTTTTTAATTTCAGCTCTGAGCGTTCTTGCAGCTCTTTCCAATGTCTTTTTGATAGGGGTTCTTTGACTTGGAGATGTAGTGAATAATCGAGACAACTCCAGAGCTAAACATTTTCACCTGAGCCGACGAGACAAAAGGACTGACTTCAACCTACAATCCTCTATCATCACAACACAACATAAGATACACCCACAATGGTGAAGTTTACGAATAACGATTGGGCCGATCTCACGCCTGGCAAGCCATTTGTTCTTGAGTGGGCGTATGAAATAGAGCAGAAACCAAACGACTACACATACCAACAAAATGTAACAATTGACCTACATTTAGAACCTCCGATACTAGCTGGTTACTACCACGACATATGGATCGCTGGTACGTCCTAACCACCGCCCAATTCGCCCTCCATGTCCTGATATAAATTCCTCTGACAATGATAACAGAGACCTCTGGAGCGGACACCAATTCAATCTTTGGACAAAGCTACAATTGGGATGTCCCAAGTAACCTACCCTATGGCCAAATCTGCCACTTCATCATCTCAGAGGCGGGATTTCCAGCATCAACGACCGACATAAAGATATCCCAATTACCCACCACCCGATCGAAGTCCCCGAAAACAATTCAATACTGCTATGATGAGGCAGCTCATAATTGCATCGACCCGCCAACCTCGACGGAAACACCACCTGCGAGTTTATTTTCAAGTGCAGCAAATTCAGGTTCAAACTCTATCGCCGATGTCTCACCCACTACACTAGCAACTCAGACAATTCCTAACAGCATACCCCCTCCCACCTCAATACCTACCTCCCTATCAACCTCTCAAGACCCGGATTTACATACCCTCTCCTCAGGCGCGAAAGCAGGAATTGCAATCGGCGCAGTATTTGGTATAATCGCCTTTGCCATACTAGGTTTCTTCCTCTACAAATACGGCCAGAGAAGAGCGTTGGAAAAAGGTAATACGACGAAGTACTTCAAAGGATGGACGGCCTTTGGAAAGAGCAGCGGGAAGGGCGGTGCGAATGAGGAGTTTGTGGGTGGTGGTGGTGGGAAGGCGGAGATGAGTGCTGAGTCGGCGGTTAAGGATGGTGGGAGGAATGAATTGGATGGTACGCCTGCGCCTGCTTATGTTGAGCGGTTTCCTTCTGTTACTGGTGCTGGGGAGCAGGGGGGTGGGAATGGAGGTTATGTTGATTCTGGGAAGGGTGGGTTTAGGGCTGAGTTGGTTGGAAGTATGGTTTGGGGTGATGGTATTGAGGCTGCTCCTGTGGCGACTAATGGTGGGAAGATTGAGGGTGTTGGTGGTGAGAATGAAGCTCAAAATGTCGCTGAGAGCGATAAAGCAGGTAATGGAGTTAGTAAAGAGCCGAACGCGGCTACAATTGATACCAGCAAGGAAACTTCAAGCGATCATTGAATGTCATCGATGCTTACGTTTGTAGATAGCACCAACCTTACATGTGCAAAAGATTCTTAGAAATGAATCATATGATGATCCCAAGAATCGGGCGTTCCTTTGTAAACTTGATTTCTAAAACTTTGTGTAGATGTTCTCCTATACGTTTATTTGAGGACATGCTTGTGAACCCCTGTTCTAATAGTCAGAAGTAAGCCCTCTGGGAACTCGGTGTCAGGTATTGTCTGACACCGTCCTAATTAGGTATTTAAGGACCAAGAAGTGGGCTTCCCCACTTTCGAGTCTTATACTTTAACGTCCCCTAGCTAAGCGAAAACAGAGGGTATTTTAGAAGAAAATATTATACTTTGAGAAACTAACAATAGTCTATAATTAGCTTTTAAGAGAATTTAAGCGTAACCTAAGCTTTCTATAAGCTATCTGTTTATATTATAGGGCCTTTCCCCCTCCCTTTATCTCTATAAACTATTTATAAGTACTTAGTCATTTTTATTTATCCCTCTCCCTCCCTACCTATAAGTACTTAACCGTTTCTACCTATCTCTCCCTCCCCCGCTTCTCTCTCCTACCCCTACCTATAAAAAAGTAAACGCGTAAATAAGTAAAGAAAGAACTATATCTTTAGTAGGATTTAAGGTTTAACGCCTACTATTAAGAGTAGTAAATAGTAGCTCCTATAAAGGTTTTATACCCTAGGCTATATTACGCGAGAGGAGTAGGTATTTACTAATACGGTTCCTAGAGAGGGTTATTTAAGAACATACTTATAAACCCCTATTCTAATAGTCAGAAGTACGAGATATAGTTATTACTCTATATACCATATAAAATATCATTATACTAAACTTCTATAATTACTAAACTAACTACCTTAGCATACCTCGGCTAGTTTTTAAGCTTCTCGTTTACAACTATTCCAACCCCTCTAGCTATATTACATACTCATACGTCGCTTTCAAGAGAAAGTTATTCCAAGAGAGGTATATAGAATATCACCTATTCTTTCTACATAGTGAACCTACTTATATACAAGAACTCTTCAGGCGTGTGGATCCATTCTTATAGGTACAAATAGGCTGAGATAGTCGATTCGCTTAAGAAGCGTAACTGGATGTTATTTGTTTCTGTAGATGTATGACGTACTACTGTAGCTGGCTATAATACGATGGGATGGGATAAGGAGATATAGGGAGGTAAAGGAGATCCTATATATTCTATCAATTCTCCATCCCTCCCCCACCTCCCCTCCAAACCCCCTCAACAACACCCTCCCACACAGTCAGCGTATCAACACGCCTCACACACACACCCAAATCCCATCAAGCACCTCCCCAACCCCCCTACATCCCCCAAATCCCATACCATGACTCCGGTCCTCACAACATCTTCCAGACTACCACCTAGTTTAGCGGGGGGGGAAAAAGGGCGATGATATCGAGGATGGCGAAGGTGTGGCTGCAAGAAGGGGGAGTGAGCGGTGGTTTTTGGGGTGAGGATTTGGGGGGAGGACTGTGGATTTTGTAAGGGGGGTTTTTTAGGATGTTTTTTTGGGGGGTGGGTGATGGATTTTGGGGTAGCGAGGAAAGGGAGAGGGGGAGGGGGGATATACAATAATAGGTTTTTGAAGCTTCCAGAGTTATACTAAATCCTCATCCTCTCCACCTCCCCTCTCTCCTCCCCCTCCTTTCCTCTGTTCTTAACACGATCCCTCACCTCCCCCTAACACTAAAAAACAGCACCCTCCTCCTCACCCCACAATCCCAGGAACACCCCTAACCCCTAACCCCTCCCACGCCCTCTCAATCCACCTTAAATCCCCCCATCAAGTACAAACTTAAAGACCTCCAAATTCCTCCCAACACACCTCTCAGAATCGAGGTCAAGTCTCGAGCCCACAATGCTGATCCCCGGGATATCAAGTAGTACGTACCTGCGATCCCAACATGGTGCTTTTTTGCGATGATATTTAGAGTGTTTAGTAAGATTACGACTTGGAAATTTTCCCATCCCCCGTGATGGTTATGAAACGAGGTATTTTCGCAAACTCCAGTTTAATTCATTATCATTCTCTGGTTCTGGTTTGTTAGCCATTCCTCGGATAGGAAACTGTCTAATAAAGTTCCGTAGGCGAGAACAGATATACCACCCTCGATACAAATAGTAGACATGTCTCCGAGGACGAATCGCCGGTCGAGAACGGAGCAGGAGATTTGGTTGCCTGCGATTGGGAAGTTGAAGAGAGGAGGTGGGTGAGGTGGGGTGTGTTGGTTTTGGTGTTGGTTAGTCCTAGGATGGAGATTTTGCTTTGGGACTTGAGGTGGTTGAGATGTGTGGGGTCTGCGTAAGATTAGGTGTGATCTGGGTTATACAAGTAGTTAGGTTTGCTGGTATGAGAGAGAAGGGGTAATGGAGGGTTAGACGGACATTGTAGTAAAGGAATGGATTTCTGGTTCATTCTAAGAAATAGATAGATCGATGGCCTTTTCGGCTTGTTCGAAGCTCGTGTTCCCGTTGGGAATGGGACACCATTTTGTGAAGGTGGTTATCTTTTTTTCGTGGAGTTTTCATGGTGTTTTCCGATGACAAGTTCTAGACACAACATCTATTAGTCAATGGCTCAAAAACCCCTCAACTACAAACATATGATGACGAAAACTTGAAATCGTACCAGCATCACCATAATAATCCGCCATATCAAAACAACCCAACCCCGCTTCAATCCTACAGTAGTACCAAATTAGTATCTACTATCTATTGACCCAATACGGTGCATCACGTATCTTACTTACAAAGGACCCATCCCCCTCGTAGCAACGGAGATATCAACATCTTTATCGTGTCCACCGGCAAGTTGCCAGAGACCCGTGATCAGACGAGGGATTTCGAGGATGCCTCTGATGGCTGTTCGTTCGGGTTTGGGGGGTGTGTTGGTTGTCATCGTGGGGTGTTTCACGTGATGACGTTGTTTTGGGGTTCTGGGCTAATTTTGCACTATGTATGTATGATATGAGATAGAAGATGAAAAACTCGAAGTGTAAAAAGTTGGAGATGAAGTCTGAGTACGAGGACTGGGTTCCGTGATCCTTGGGTGGGGTTGGTGTTTATAAGTGATGATTTTGATGTAGTAGTATCTACACTTCGATTCACAACATACACAAATATATACCATTACCATCTCCCTCAGTTCCTGGTTGGGAATGAGCTGTCTCTCTACCCAGATATGTATGATTCGCGATGGTTCCTCCTTTAGAAGGATGGAAGAGAAGGTATGAGGTCACCACTTCCACCTACATACCCGAAGGCGGGGTCCCCGCTCGACTCAAATCACGTTTTAAGGGGTGAGGTTTTAGGCGATGTATTGTGTCTTACTATAAACCCGTCATAAGCTGCCGTGTTAATACAATTATAGATATCCTGTCATCGAGATGTAATGAAGCTGTCATATTGTTAAATTTCATCATCCATTGGATATTTGATATGGTCACGTGTATATCAATACGCGGAAGTTCTTCAGGACTCCCGTCGGTTGGAGAAGAATACTTCAGGCTTTGGGTAATTGACTTTTGATATACAAGTCTCGGATTTCTGAGTGAGCGTCTGGTAAAGGGAGTTGAATAGCATGGAATCGGGACTTATCTTATTTTATCGGTTTTAGTATAAGATAATAAGAGTCCTCCGATTCTGTGGAATTGAACTTATTATTAGATAAGAAGAATTGTATAGAAGATAAAAAAGTAATTACTCCGTACCTACCGATGTTCGTCGTCTACTTGAGCCTAGATCTCGTGACTTTCCGTGAACTGTTTCCTATTCCTTCATGATTTATTATGCACTGTAAGCAGATAGAAAAACAAAATTCGCAGAGTAGCGATTCCTTCTCGTACTGTAAATGATCAAGTACGCCACCATCAAAGTCAGCCGCAAAATAAAGTCGGGGTTCATCTCATTCCTTCTTTTCCCCACGTTTCCACACATTCTGAACCCTCGCAGCCGTTTGCCGGATTTCGGGTGTGGCGCGTGAGATGACTTACTGTACCGGTACAGAAACTTTTGTTTTCCAAAGGTTCCTTGTACGAAGTATTTCTAGCCATGACACTGATGACAGAATGATGCGATGGTACCCCCTGCCATCACACAACATACGCATGATGATCATATCAGTATAAATATGTACCGGTAAAAGACACAACACACAAACATGACGTAAAGCGACTACAACAAACGAGATATGCAAGTAAACAAAATTGATACTTATCCAGCGAATCGAAAAATGAGAAATGATTGGGGATACGAATGCGGATTTCTCGTGTTGACTTTGGGTCTTACGAAGTAGCATTATTCGGATCTACGTTCGCCCGGACCCAGACTCGGACCCAGAAATCGGAGAATGGAACAATGGGTGGATTCATTGGAATTGGGATTCCATTTGGAGATTCGGGGAAGGCCTAAACGAGGAGTAATTTACTTTCTTTGGGCCACTAAGGAGCGGGTAGACGGACCTAGATGATCGGTGGGAAGGCTGAAATTAAGCTCTTTGATGGGCGATGAAGGTGTGGATGTCCGAGCCTGACTGGTGTTGCTGCAGTGCGTCCACAGGGCTTCGAGTCGTGTAACGGGTTGACGCAGAGTGCTGTCAGAGTGCCGTTGGTTGTGTGGTATAAAAAGGTTTGCAGGATCTGGATTTTGGACGGTCACCGATGGTGAACATTCAAACTCGGGATTTAGGGAGGACATGGCGGAGAGACAATGGAGGGGAAGGAATATTGATGGGTATTGATTGTGGTCCAGACTCCGGTTCAGCGTGATAAGGGACTTCTCCAAGATCTTGGAGGCTTGATCTTTCGATTAAACAAGCGACCAAGTGCCGGATTGAGAAGTTGGTGGGGAAATGAATATCATCCATGATCAAGGGAAGGAGGGGGAGGTTGTGAATTGCTTCATTCTCTCAGATCTCTCAGATCTCTCAGATTTTCAAGAACCTTGAGCCAGGAGATGTTTGTGAGGAGATGAAAATGAGGAGATGGAGCATGGCGGCTCTGTCATTGGGTTTGATGTTGAAGGGTCATCGCTGCAGTAGAAGCGAAGGTGCCCGGGAACCTTTTTTTGATAGTGTTTTGTTGACCCGGCGGTTCGTTTCTTGAAATTAGACCGATGAGGATCGGCGCAACCACCATACATCTTCAGCCTCATACTTCGTAGTTGGAGTAACGGAGTTATACTTGGTGACACACCGTCACACACGTCGCGGGATTTCATAAACTTGTGCAGGTTTCATCGACGGATCTCCCTCTCGAGTGTCAACAGTCACCCCCTTTGTGGGGATTGCAACAGATTCTAGAAATATGTCTTGGTGCATGGGGGTTGTTGATCCGAGGTTTTTTTTTAACAATAACCTTTGTCGCCGCCGGGGCTTTACCCGTTCGTGGGCCGGGAATAGCTGGATACCGACCTGGCAGATTGTGCCAGATGGCAGCATAAGGTTGATGCCCGCCCTCTCGCCCAAAGGAGCTTAGTCAGGAACAGGTGCAAGTGGCTAGGGACGGCCAGCCAACCGCCGTGCCGCCGTCACCCCGCACGGCAGGCTGGAAAGTGGCGGTGATTGGCTGGCTAAGCTTCTCCTTTTTTGAGGCGCACTTGAAGTTCTTGAACTGACTTCACCTCCACCCGCTTCACCTCACTTCACCTTGACGTCGCTGGCGGCTCACCAAGGTCGAGTAAGCGAGTACCCCATACGCCCAATTCGATAGTGAGTGAGTGAGTGAGTGAGTGTTGCACGTTCCCGCCATAGCGCTGGCCTTGACCGCTCCATACTCAGCCACGAGCCGTGTCGGGGCCTCTGGTGAGAGACAGCCAGGCCTGGCATGGCTTCGTGGAGACGGAGCCGCAGTGGGCGTGGGAAAACGAGTGTTTGTTACTTCGTAATCTCTGGCCTGCCAGTGCTAGGCCAGTGCCCCTTCTGTACTGAACACTCTGTAGAGCAGTGTTTGCTCAGTCCATGTCACAACATGCTCCGTCGCTCCCCAGAGCCCCGGTTGAGATGCCCTGAAAAAGGCCGGCAGACAGCCAGTCAAAATGCTCATCCACGGCTGTAATTTACCTCGCGGCTCCACCTGCTGCAGGCCAAGTTCCCCAGCACAAGAAGCACGCGCAAGAAGGTCCACGAAGGGACCCCTATCGCTTGCTCGACCCCTGTCCGCCGTTAGTACTTGACATGCACTTCCCCATCGTCTCTTCACCTTCTTCTTCTTCTCCTCGTCGATGTTGTGATCGTCTTGTTACTCCCCCATCACCACCGCTTCACTCTTTCAGCGGGCACTCGTTTCCAAACGTCCCTCGACCTCCACCCTAAGAGCCTAATATCTTACCGCGACCACTACATCACGCCCCTATAATCTTAAAAGGACAGACTCATCATGAAGACCACCATTCTTGCACTCGCCGCGGCGATTGCAGGTGGTGTGAATGCGCGCGATAGCCATGCTGGACGCCGACACGCCCATATGGCTCGCCACCTTGCGTCCGGTGCCCTGGTGACTGGTCTTGTTGCGGAACCAACCTGTGGATGCACCACCATCTACAAGACCATTACTGGAGAACCTATGCGTACGTCCATGGTTCCCGAGTGGTGATATATCGTCAAAATAAGACCTCCCTAACATTCAAAATAGTCTACAACCCACCTGCTCCAGCAACCTCCGCACCTCCTCCATCCTCAACCCCTGCTGTTCAGGTCGCCTCTGTTGAGCCAACACCAATCCCCTCTCCAACCCCAATTCTATCTCCTACACCATCTGTTGTCATTCCAATCAGCACGAAGACCCCAGAGATTCCAGTTCCAACTCCTTTCCAAACCCCAGTTGAAGGCCCAGGAACATACACTATCCCACCTACTACTCTTACCGTCACGGCCACCACGACGGTGTGTGGTGCTGAGACCACCTCCCTTCCGGCTGGAAACCAAACCTATGGAGGCATCACGTAAGTATTTTCCAATCCCTAGAAGCTATGATGTTTGGGGATGTTGGGACAAAACATTTCTCGCGTTAAATATTCCTCGGAGAGGATAAACCATTGCCACGAGTCCACGCTAACTTAAAATTGATATACAGAACCAGCGTAGTGACCGCCACCACTATCGTTTGCCCAGTTCCTGTCATTAACACCAACGACGGTGTCGTAAGTACCCATCTTTGATAATGAATTCAAGAAAGAAAAAAACTAACCATTATTCTTCAAGGTGACTTCAACCGTTGAACTGACAACCTTCCTCTGCCCAACTGGTGGAGTTTACACCATTGCTCCATTGACAACATATTTGCCAGAACCAGCAGTCGTGATCTTCCCAACGCCAGCAGTTATTACTCCAGGAGTCTACGTTCGCCCTGAGATCGTCACCGTCATTGATACTCAAACCGTGATCTTTTGCCCATTGACTCCAGAGGCACCAACCCCCAGCGCTGCTCCAAGCACATCTGCTGCCCCATCTACCACTGCTGAACCAATCACCACCCCCGCCCCAGCACCACCTGCGCCCGCCCAAATCACCGAGGTAGCTAAGCCAGAGGCACCAAAAGAAGAGGCACCAAAACAGGAGGATCCAAAGCCAGAAGCTCCAAAACAAGAGGCTCCAGCCCCAGCTCCTTCATCAGCTGCTCCTCCCGCAAGCTCTGCTCCAGCAACCACCACCCCATCCAAGCCTACCGGTAACCTCGGAAGCTCTGGAGGAAACAAATGGGCCATCACTTACTCTCCATACACTGATGGTGGAGCCTGCAAAGATGCTGCCGCAGTTGCTGCTGATATCGCGGTTATCAAGGCCGCTGGTTTCCAGGCTGTCCGTATCTACAGCACCGACTGTTCCGGACTCACCAACGTTGGAAACGCTTGCACCGTTTCTGGACTCCGCATGATTCTTGGTGTCTTCATCAGTGCCACTGGTATCTCAGGTGCTCAACCTCAAATTGATGCTATTGTCGCATGGGGCAAGATGGACTTGGTCGACCTCATTGTTGTCGGTAACGAGGCTGTATTCAACGGCTACTGTTCCGCCACTGCTCTTGCTGAGTTCATCACCTCTAGCAAGACCAAGTTCGTTGCTGGTGGATACCACGGATTGGTCACCACCACTGAGACCCTCAACATCTGGCAAACCAACACCGCTGCTCTTTGCGATGCCGTTGATGTCGTTGGTGCTAACATCCATCCTTTCTTCAACGCCGACGTCACCGCTGAAAACGCCGGTCCTTTCACCCTTTCTCAATTGAAGATTGTCGATGGTATGTGCCCAGGAAAGAAGGGTATTAACTTGGAGACTGGCTGGCCATCTGCCGGAAAATGCAATGGAAAGGCTTGCCCTGGTCCTGAGAACCAAGCCATTGCTCTCAAGTCCATCACCGAGTCCTGCGGATCTCAATCCGTCATGTTCTCGTACATCGATGAGCCATGGAAGCCAGCTGGTGAGTTTGGAGCTGAGCAACATTGGGGTGCCATTAAGCACTACGGTTAAACTCATTTTCACCTCTCACGCCTCTAAACTGAGTCTCTTACTCATTCCTCCTCACTCGAAGAAAGTTCGAAATCTCACACCCAAGCACAATCTATCCCTCTTTTTTGAAATGTTCGAAAATCGATAGTATGACAAGGAAACAACACAGGTATACGACATGTATGAATGTTCTTGGCTAGTGGATGAAGAAACGGGAATGAAGGGGAATGAAGGAAAGGATTTGGAAATCCGGGGATGGGAAGCAGATGGAAATGGCTACTGAAGGGACGATGCTGTAAAAAACGAAGAGAATACCTATAAATGATTCCCTCCACCTCTTCTCGATACTCGTACCTCTTTTTACGAGTAGAGATGTAAATAGTTCATCCGCCGATTTCATTTGTGTCTTTAATAGAGATGAAATCAAAATTAGAATTCCTTCTTGATATCTGAATTTTTTTCTTTGTGCTTTCAAAACTTGGTCCTGATTGTGTCTCTTTACTCGTGTCATTCTATACTGTAATACTTTCATTGTTCGACCCTAACGAGTACTTGTCTAGCTCTTTTTCACAGTGCCTCGCTAGGTAGATACTGTGAAGTACCTTATTTTATAAAGAGAAACTCGTATATTATCATACGGTATTTTCCAATTTTTCATCTTATTGTTTGTCGGAAAGGGAGGTTCGAAGTTATAATTGTACATAATAAAACCTTTTTGTAAGCTGATAATTGTGTGGTATTGTGTTATAGATTGTGGATCGTGGCTTCGTCAATCTTACTTATTAATTTGACTTATTCAATCAAGTGTGGTGATACAAAAGACCTATATTACTAAGGTAATACAGTAACTAAGTCTCTGGTTGCATTGTCGAAACAATTAAAAGTGTAGATAGCTAAGTCCCTACGTACTTGTAGATGCCATGGTACACGCTAGTCCCGAAGGAGCAGCTACGCTCGGAGATAGCTTGTAGTTATTTATTGTTGTGAATTGATATTATTTGGTGGGGCGAATGAGAATGTTTTGAGTTTGAAGGGGATATTATATGTACATGTAAATGGTATCCTTAGTACCTTACTTCTTAGAGTACGGGCGGGACGTGTGTCTTTTTTCTAATAGAGTAGTTAGTATGAGGGTGAATACGATGACATTTTGTTTGGCGTTTTCATTTTGGGTATTTTTGGTAATTGGGATAGGGGGCTCTATTTTGTTTGAATTGTTAGGGGAAAAGGATACTGGTTAGGAGATTTGAGAAGAGTGTTTGGATGATGGTTGGTAGGGTTGTGGGGTCTATTGGTTGAGTGAGAACATTTTAGTACACGTGGTATTGAATTAAGCGAGACCTTACCCACAACACACACATCTCACTACTCCAAGACACTACATTCCTTGAACACGCTTCCCACATCTCCCATATTCAAAATCCCCTCCCATACACCAATCCCATCTTCAAAATCTCATTCCCACATAAAACCAGGTAATAATCCGCATACACCAACCCATGATTCCAATACCTCCTCTTCGCCCCCGCATTATGATTCGCCGTCGCATTCTTCAATATCGCATCAAAGGTCACACCTTCCTCTAAATCCTGCACATCCATCCTCAAATCCTCCCCATTGCCACCTCGTTCATCAGAGGGAAAGACGAAACATGCCTTCTCATCCGCAAGCGCGAACTTCAGGAGATCTCTCAAGATCTCCAGTGCCGCATCACGATATCGCCTCCCTAACCCCTCTTGCGATTGTGAAGTCAGGATCTGCGAAAGTACCAACATCCCATAAGCCGCAATCGCACCAGCAGACGAGTCCTGAACCGGACACGTCGGATCCTCAACCGGGGGGTCGAAATCCCAAAGCGGGACTTTCGAGCCGTTATTCTTCTGGATACTAATTCGATAGAGAAAATACTCCGCCAGTCCACACGCCGCATCCAGAAACTCGCGGTCCTGTGTCCAGTCGTAGGTTTGTGTGTACCCAACTATCGCCCATGCCTGCCCGCGCGCCCAGGTCGAGGTCGTGGCGTGGCCTTGGGCTGTGTGGTGGGATTTGATGACGCCGGTTAGGGGGGAGAGGTTTGTGACGTGGTGGGTTGAGTAGGTTGGTCCTTTGTAGGCGGTTGGGGAGGTGGGGGGGTGAGATTCGGGACGTAGGTGGGTGGTTAGTAGGGTTTTGGCATGGGTTTTTGCGATGTGTGAGAGGGAGGGATCTCCTGATTGGGCGGAGGCGTAGAATAAGAGGTCGAGGTTGCATATGCTGTCGATTATTACGATGAAGTTTGAGGTCGTGGAGAGGAGTTGGAGATCGAATTTGTCGATGTGGTCCCAGCTGCGGATGGCTTTTGTGGTGGGGGAGTAGCGTGTTGCGAGGCTTTGCGCGGCGGTGAGGAGTGTGGTGAGAGGGAGGGGGTTGTTTGTCATTTCGTAGTCGCGACGGAGAGAGGGGAGGAGGATGAAGCCTAGGTCGTGGGTGTCGGTTCGTGATGCCATTGCGTGGAGGGGTGCTGACCATGTTTTTCCGAGGGAAAGAAGGGTTTCTGAGAGCGATTGGAGGTTGGGTGTGGGAGCGGGATGGGAAATGGACCAGGTAAATGAATGGGGATATTTCTGGATGCGTTCGAGGAGGGCGTAGATTGTTCCGGGGAAGAAACCACATGTCCAGAATGAAGCTTCGCGGAAGATGTATGTTCCTTTTTGAGAGCCGGATTGAGGGACGTATTCTGGGAAGGTGGTTGGGGGGTTCTTGGAAGTTTGTCAATATCTTTTGTTTTACTAGATGTTCTGGTAACAAGATCACTTACTCCTTTTTCGAGCCCTCGAGTTGCGACACGCCAGATCTTCGCCATGATGTTTTCGGAGAAAAGCTCGTTGAGACTTGAGTCTTTTGTGGCGGTCACTTCTGAATCCAAGTGAGATGGAAGAATATTCATCTTCTTCGTGGTTGGATTCGTCTCTTGCTCCCTTGGATCTGATAACCCCCGATTGTCCATCGTGAATTATGATACTCGGAATTCTTACTGTTATTCGCTTACGCTACCTTGATGAGTGACGTCCAAGGGTAAAGTTTCAGGGTCCGAAGATTGAAACCCGGTGCTAGAACTAGAAGTTCTGGAAGCTTGGAAGCTGTACTATTGATCTAAGCTTAACTAAAGGTTATTTGCCCATACTTTCACCAGGAAGAACCCAGATGATTACAAATCCCCCACCTTCATACGAAGCCTGGAGTGGGGGTGCGGAATCGGAATGTGTATCTATCAATCGTTAGTCATAATTCTATAGTACTGTAGGTAGGTATAGATTAAGTGGTCTGGATACCCCGCCTAGAATAATACATTTATATTTTTAGGACGAGAATTCTACTTTCCTTAGTAAGCTACGTAGGGACGGCATTCCTAGCTCTAGCGCTAGCTACTATATATATATGTAGATTAGTTTCTTTTACGATTTTATAACTTTTATAAGTTCTCTACGAGTATTCTCTTAGAGTTACACGAATCCGTCTAAGAACTCGAGGTCTGATTACATAGCGGTATAGGTATATACGAAAAATAAAAACAGATTAATAAAAGTTACTAAGGAAAGAACGATATAGAAGGAGGGAGTCGATTACGTAATTAGTTATTAGGTTAATATAGATTAACACTATACCGGGAAAGTACGCCTTTAATCTAAGAATAAGTTAAATACTATATAAGGGCGCTTATTAGAATCTAGGACTAAGTAGTAGCGAGTCGGAAGGAAGTTCAAGTAGTCCCGTTTAAGTAGTTAGACTCGCGGGGTCTCGTCTTATTCGAAGGGAGTAGTAGGAGTCGGCTATAGGGTTATAAGAATAGTTATATATACTATGAAATAAAGTATAGGCATTCTTGGTGACTAGGTAACTCTCTAGATAGACAATTGACACCTTATACATACACCACTCTCCTAGAAAGTTTACTGGACATGAAAATCGGTCACAATATTTTCCTTCTCTCGCACGAGATACCCCGGATTCCCTCTACCCCGCCCCCGCAACCATCCACACCACAAACCTCAGTTACCCCAGAGTCAAAGCCACCAATCACCATGCACCTTTTAACGAGAGGCCTTCAAGCTCTTCCCCACAACAATTGAGTTCTCCTCTATCACCTCCCGTAATCTTGTTTAGAGGATTGGGAAACTTCGTCGAACACGATGGCAGAAGCGAAGGTGGCCAGGTCGAATGTTAACGATGAAGTGAAAGGGGAGGATGACCTCCCGCAAACATCGGGCTCGCTACCCCCACCGATTCGCTCGTTCTGGAACGCTTGGATGTATATGTTTGATTGGTATCCCAGGTGGGTTTTTTCCGCTGTGTTTCCTTCGTTTCTTGGGATCTTTTGAGGGGGTCAAGATACTCATTCGCATGAAACGATATCTTTTTCGTTACTGTGTCTGAAATCATATCTTCATGAGTTATTGGAAGTGCAATGCTGATTTCATGTTTTCATTCAGTCATTACTCCAAAGAAGAGAGGCGAACGCTGCTCAAATTGGACTGCTTCCTCATGCCATTTTGTTGTCTTATGTGTAAGTATACCAAATTTGTTCGCTTGAGTTTCCGCTAATACCACAGAGTCTTCCTAAAATGGCTGGATTCATCGAATCTCAATTCTGCCTATGTGTCCGGCATGAAAGAAGATCTAAAACTAAACGGCAACCAGTAAGCCCATATTCCTTTGGTCTTCTTTACGGATTACGTATCTGATTAAATCCAGGTACTCATTATTCGGGACTTTTTACAACATAGGATATCTAATCTTTGAAATCCCCTCCATGATGCTCATTTCCCGAACCCACATATCCCGCTGGTACGTCCCATCAATGGAAGTAGCCTGGTCAATCCTGACATTCATCCAATGTCGTCTGCGCAACGAAAAAGACATCTACGGCCTCCGTTTCCTGCTCGGTATCCTCGAAACCCCCTCCGCCTCAGGCTCCATGTACATCCTCTCCTCCTGGTACCGCTCCGACGAACTCTTCAAACGCTGTGGAGTCTGGTACGTGTCCAGTAATCTCGGCTCCATGTTTGGTGGCTACCTCCAGGCTGCCGCGTATAAAAATCTGAACGGAACGCTTGGAATGGCGGGCTGGAGATGGCTGTTTGTTATTGATGGTTGTATATCTTTGCCGATTGCTATAGCGAGTTACTTTGTTTTCCCTGGATTGCCCGCTAGTGCGAGGCCTTGGTGGTTGACGGAGCGACAACATGAGATTGCGAGGAAGCGGATGAGAGATGCGGGCGTGAAGCCGAGTAAGAAGATTGGGATGCGGATGTTGAAACGGACTTTTGGAAACTGGCATTTTTATGTTGCTGTTTTCACTTATATCTTGTATGAGATTCTTCCTATACCCCGTATATGTTGCTGATACTGATGTCTTTAGCTTCCAATGCTCTTCGTATCCAGGAGGACAAATGGCCTTGTGGCTTAAGGACGAAGCTAAGAAGCACGGAACATATAGCATCCCTCAGATCAACACAATTCCAACGGGCGTTCAAGGCGTGGCAGTGGTATCGGCTATTCTTGCAACCTCGCTTGTCATGATTTACCCGATGTGGCTCATCTTCAGTATTGTCGCTGGTATATTGTTTATCTGCAACGCATTGCTTTTAGCGTGGGAAATTCCTGTTGCAGCCAAATGCAAGCTACTTCCCTTTACTTTATTTACTCAGGACCTCTATACCTATGTAGTGAAGATTGGCTAACATTGTCAATGTCTAGTTTGCGCATACTACTTTATGGGTTTGACATCGGCTGTCACACCAATCCTTTTCCCGTGGGTAAACTTAATCATGAAGGACGATGCAGAAGCAAGGGCATTCACGACTGGCTCCATGGTACGTCCTATTCCTACCTATTCCATTGCGGTTGCGTTGGTTGATACCTACCTTCTCCCCTCGATTTTCAACGTTGTTTTCGATGACGAAATGGAAATCGTGGATGGGAGGAAAAGAGAGGGGGAGTTGGGGGGGTAGACTTTGGGAGGGACAAGGGCCCAGAGATCGTGCTTTCCCTTCTCGCTCCTCGTAAGGGGCTCTTGGCGTGGTCACTCAAAGCGAGATCATGTCAGAGACCTCGAAGGACCCCGGGAATGGAAGGAACCACAGTGGTTCCCACCAGCCGGTCGAGATTTGGCCTTACCTCAGCCCTCTCAAGTCGTCTTGACCCAAAGTACCACGCGAGCAATACTCAAACCCGCACTTTCCCTCTTGCCTTCGTCTGCATTTTGAATTCGATCAACTCGAGGCCATAACAAGGGAGTGGCCTCGAGGTTTTCTAGAACGCAGTGACCACCACCCACATCGCCGCAACCACCCACCAAATTCACATACACTAACTCCAAATCCAGATGATGATAGGCTGGGCCTTCTTCTCCTTCTACCCCATAACCGTCTTCCCTGTAGTCGAAGGTATTTCCCATTTCTATTTCGCGTCTCTTCAACAAAAAACTAACAATGATCCTAGCCCCCAAGTGGCGTAAAGGGTACACAGTAAACATCGTCTTTTGCGGCATATACTGGGCTATCTTTATGCTTGGTCAGTATCTGTACTCCAAGGACAGGAAAAAGGCTGCTTCTCTTGAGGGTGGCTCGACGGATGATTTGAAGGGGGAGGAGTTGGGAGAGAAGCAAGGGGGGAGTGTGCATGTTGAGAAGGTGGAGGTGGAGGAGGGAAAGTAGATGATTCATCTAAATTTTGGGGGTAAGAGGGAGGGATATGGTGGTACTGGATTGTTTCGTAGTGCGGTGGCTATGGTCTTAGAAGAGGTGGCATTTGCAACGTGTTCAATGTAGATACGAATGCTAACAAGAATATAAGCGAACAGCAAACATTGATATTATAAACAACACATCAACCAGCAACTGGTCTTATACAAACAGGGCTGCAGAAAGCCACGTTTCTATTCTCCTCGCTTAATGATGCGAATAAGTGTAAATGTCCTTGTGAATTCCAACCGTGATTAGCCTCGATACCATCGTACAACATCTTGATAGCCTTATCCCGTATCTTCTCCCAAGTCAATCCCTCATTACCGTTACATTCATCCTTCGCCTTCCTCTCCACCACAAGCTCCAAAGAGTAGAACTTAAATAATATTGCCATTGCAGAAGTCAACTTAACATTTGCGAATTCTTCACCAAGATATACTCGTCCCCCGGCACCAAAAGCAGACCATGCTGCCAAATCCTCGTTCTTCTTGCTCACTTTATCTTGAGCGTCTGCTTTGAGCCATCTGTCGAAGTCAAGGTATAGTGCAGGCGAGTCTGCAAGAGCATCACTTCTCTCTTTCGACACTTTTGATTTGACCCAGGTTCTCGGGTTCCGGGCAGCTCCAGAATTGGAGATCTGGGTAAGTGTAGGTATTCTCAGGAATATGGTGAGACTGGCCCTTGGAGTCCATAAGTGAAATGAGACTCAGTGCTTTTCTCATTATGAACGAGGCAGGGTTGTATATGTAGAGAACTTCCTTTTGGATGGCTCCCAGATAGCCCTCTTTGAGTACCGAGTAGTCTGTTTCAAGGGTCCACTCATTTACAGGTCGACTACCTGATTGGTAATCCAGCTCTTTTTGCATCCGCTGTTGGTATTCTGGGTAAATTGCCATCAATAGATAGATAAACCCTAAGGTACCGCCGGTTGTTTCATGTCCTGCAAGGAGAGAAAAGAAGATAATTCTCAGGACGCTATCTTCGGGCAAAGGACTTTTGCCTGTGACTCCGGAGAGTACAACAGATTCTGAAAACGACTATTGGTATCTTCCAGCTTCTTTAGCAGGCAAGGAGAGAACTTACCGAGGATTGTCTTGTTTTTCTTAGCTTTAGCGCCTTCGACATAATTTAGAACTTGTCCTCGGAATTTATTTAGGTACTTTGTAATTTCCGTACAGCTCTCGTAAGTATCTTTAAACTTCTTACTAGGTAGTTTACTAAGTAGTGTGGTAGGTAACGTAAAGAAGACTAGAAGATTCTCGATAAACTTAAGAAGTGCTACATCAAGAGGTATCTTGTAGCCCGGTAGTAAAAATTCCGCCTTACTACCATTATCCAATGGGACCCTTATACTAAAGAATCTACTACAGAAAATATTTGGAGCCAGCCTAGAAGTCCAATATCGTACCACTAGAATAACGGCCTGATAACTTTTAATCTAATATGTTACAAGCGTCTTAGTCTAGAAGATTGTCTCCTCCTAAACTATTTTGTTTATTCGGGCCAAAACCTGCTATAACAGCCCTACGGTAAGCTTTCCATTCGCTACCCTAAACAGACGCAACAGTTAGACCCCACACAATCCAGAATTCCAAAATCTCTACTGGGGCATTAACGAGGGGGTGTTGTATAGAAAGGCTATAAATTATAGAGGCATCGTTGCTCTAGAGTATATTACTGCTTAGTATGGCAAGTATAAATGTTTCTTTACCTGTATCTTTAATAGTTTGTATCCCAATCTCTATATTTTCTAAATCTAGGATATTCTATAGTATACTTGTTAGCTATTACGGACCTGAAAGGATAGGAGTTAGAGTTACATATACTTTAACCAAGGACTTGTCTATGACTATAGTAGAATTATGAGAATCGGCATTAACAGATAGTATAAGACCATCTACCACACGCTAGAAATATGGATACTAATGACTTTATCAGCACTGCTTACAAGTTCGGGGATAAATACAATACAATTGGAGAGGGGGCTACCTACAGAGAATAGAAGACTGGAAAGCCGGTCAATAAAGCAATCCGGTAGTTCTATCGTCATTTTGAGATTTGGAGTGAGAGACCTAGCGTAAGGACACCGCAAAGTGCCACAAGAGCTTTCAAAATGATACTAGTCATTGTAACATAAGTATGTGAAGGGAGAAGTGCTTGTGCAGGTGAGAGGCTTCCGGATGTACGCTCGTTCGAGTAATGACACGAAATATTCCACATAAGGATCCCAACAGCTAATCGATACGAAGGATTTCAATATACTCGCACCCGCAATTCCTAGAATCATAACACAATTCCATTCTCTTCAAGATATAGGATGGTATGGAGTTGTATTCTCTATTGTTCTGTGAGTCTTTCAATTCTATTGTTACGAAATGACCCTAAACTAAAGAGGAGACAGTATTCCCCGCAAACATATGGAGAAAGTCCAAAGTATCTGCCCATACCTATGCTCCTTTCCAAATCATTGCAGGCTATCACGTGATGAAGTCAGTAAGATAGCAAGCGAGCCAATCAAGGACTTGATCATTCACAGAAAGCAACTGCAAATAGCTCGATCATTGTGGTAACTATATTTAAAGTATCAATCATCCCAAATACTTTAATTAAGCAATTTATTCAACTCAAAACCCGTAGGACAGGAACATGAACACTTCACTAAAACGTCTTTTGTTTACTACTCGTACGAGACGAACAAATCATTTCCTTGCAACTCGAACAATCACCACGCAACTTGCGTAATTCAGCAAAATCAATATCATGACGCGCACCGACTTAAAGAGATACCTCCACAACGCTTCGGACACCAGAGACTATGAATTCCAAAAATAACATTGGGCTTCGAAATTCGACTGTCTGACTGTTGTACAGATTCGTTACCAACCTGGTCACACAATGAATAAATGAGCCCTAATACTCGCTAAACCTCCGAGCAGGAATTCTGATTCAAATATCCGTCTTTTGCAATAATGCTAGACAAAAACGTATAGTATCATGTATTCCCAGCTGAGACCGGATCGAGTTGTTAAATGCATTTAGAACTAGTACACGAGTTTGCTAACCCTTACACCGTAGCTGTCTGAGTAAGAAATACATGGCAACCATTTACTCCATCGCGTTAAAGTAACTATATAAGTTATATACCCCTCACTTTCAAGTTTCATATCCCCACCTTGGTTTAAGATTAGTGACTCCGTGAAGGCCTCACCACTTGACAAATAGAAACCCTGCTGTAATCGACGTTATATAACATAGTCAGAACATGATAAGCTGGAAAATCAATCAAACACATTCCTCGCCCTCAATATAACATTGCAAAAGAATGAACCCAACAACCGAACGAGAAATATTTGTAATACTAAATATCTACACAGCACTTCACCGATACTCCGCTCCTCTGAGACTACCACATACCATGACAGTTCTAAAAACCATCACCATAACAGTTCAATTCCATCAAAATAGTTGAGTGCAAGAAAACTCGCAACAGACGATTTAATTCATTTCTCAGGCTCCCTCAGATGACAAAGTACTGTTGGTTTAGACTACAAATACACAGTGCGCAGTACCTTACCCCATCCCAAAGAATCGAGTTCACGACTATACCAACACAACCACAAAACAGCCTTATAGAACGACGCAAAGCAAGAACCCATCTAATCCACCTACCCACATGCATAAAGTCCATCTCCCCTCCCACCCGCCGAAACCCCCAAATCCCGAATCATAAGTCAAAAGATACCAGTACACATACCAATCCAACTCTCTACTCCCCTGGTGCCCCCATCGTACTCCACAAACCTCTCCATCCTCCTCTACCCACCATCTTCGAACCCACACCCCGGGACGTCTCATATATCCTCACAGTCTTACACATCCTCAGCTTCATCCCGGCATTCGTCGTCGAATCGCTATTTTGCACGCCTATCCACACCATATGGGACCCAGTGGGAGCGGGAGTTAATACCTTATTGACTATTTTGTATGCGCACAGCAGCACTCGGTTGTCGATAAGGTACTGACAACCTGTTTATACCTTAGAAACCCGGGTGTCTATCAATAGTTACCAAAATGCTCGCGGTTGTCTATAAATTACCACTTCTTTTCTACGTAGTTTTACACTTTTATACCTCGAATCACTTACTTATCTAGAAGGGAATAGAGAGAAGGGGCGCAAGGGGGGGCGCGGGAAGGGGGGGGGGGGGGGGGCGCTAATAGTAGAGAGGGACAGTAGAAACGACTAAGTACACTCACAGGTAGGAACAGGAGAAAATGACTAAGTACACTTATAGGTAGGGACACTAGGAGCAAAGAGAGGGCGGGGGAAGGGTAGTAATATAGAAAGTACTCGGAAGTACGCACGTAGTAAGATCTACATACCTAAAACTATAATAAAAGTCTATTCCTACCTACCGGACCGGTAAAAGTACCTAGTAAAATCGAGAAACCTCGTCTTATACCTAATAATAAAAGGCCTTATAGAGAACGCTGTAGGGATAAATAAAAGACTATTGGAAACTAAGAGAACCTTTTATAAAAAAGGGGTTTTTTTTAAAAAAAAAAACCTCTGCCTAAATAATCGGTTGTTAATAAGGTATTGACCGGGAGTCTATACCTTATTGACTTTTCAGCTCCCACTGGGGGAGAACCTTCGAAGGGAAAATGCGTGTACTATAACACCTACTCGTACTTTTTGGCTGAATAGTAGAGAGATGGGACTTGGTATTTTGATCTCGGCGTTACTAATAGATAAAATAAGGAGGTTGGAGGAGATGGTGTTGCTTTATTTGATTTTTTGACTTTTTTGTTGGGGAATTTGTGAGTTGTGAATTGGTTCTATACACTACTTACACAGTATCCTCACCTGGAAGTGGGAAGATAAGTTCACAATGTGAAGACATATCTACCATAATAATCACCAACCTCATCCACATAGCCCTAACACTCGATCAAGTCCGTTCCGCAAGTATCTCCTCCCTATCACCACCCACCAACCACTATCCCCTTCTCTACCACCCCCCATCCTCAAATAGCAAAAACAAACAAAACCAAAACTCAAACCACTCCACGACATCTCCTCTAAGTTCTAACCATCAACCTCAGCATCTATAACCCACATCCGTCCCTCCTGGTCTGGTGTCCCCACCTACCTCGCTCGCTCCAAAAATCATCTGTGGCATCACAGCAACACAACATACAAAAGATACAAAAGATACCACACCCCACACCCTTCACTCAAAACCGAGGACGTGTATAGATTCCAAGGATTCGGCTCATCTCTCTTCTTCTTCTTCTTCTTCTTCAAATGACGGAACGTATTTATGGGAGTAGAGAAATAGTACTGTAGTAGGAAGTAGTGGGTTAATAAGTCAATTACTATTTATTATTTACTATTTAATATTAGATAAGAACTACAGTACTCGAGTACAGTAATAAAATAAGTAGTCTGTGGTGGTTACTCTATCTACTCTATCTACTCTACACCTACCTACCTCTCTTGTAATAAATAGATTGTTCGAAAAGAAAGCGTCGTACTAGAGTGGAAGTAAATATTTCTACAGTATAAACAATTTGGAAGAATCATTATAGTACCTCTTAACAAGTTAACCGAAAACCGGAGAGCATGTCCCATACATCTATCAATCAAATCCAACCCACTCCATCCATTACACAATACCTACCTACCATACC
Source organism: Hymenoscyphus occultus (assembly GCA_900536445.1). NCBI lineage: Eukaryota > Fungi > Ascomycota > Leotiomycetes > Helotiales > Helotiaceae > Hymenoscyphus > Hymenoscyphus occultus. The sequence goes on along the minus strand of UNPT01000326.1, from coordinate 15,436 downwards.
ATACCATACAATACCCAAATACCCAATACCCCGATCCCTTATCCCACGTATCACAACTTCACAAGTCCTTGTCAATAAAGCATCCAAACCCACCATGCCATCTAACTTCGAACTCCTCACCTCTCACTCCTCACGTCTTACTATAACCTCCACTTCCACTTCCACATCTAACCTAAACCCAAACACACCTTCAAACCAAGCAAGCCACAAGCCACAAGCACGAAAAGAATTTCACCAACAAATCAACAAGCACATCAAACATCCTTCTCATTCCTTTTCATCTACCCTACCCTACCCTACCCTACCCTACCCCTCTCTACTCCCACCCTTTCCCACCCACCACAACTCACTCACACACACCACACCACCTCGCAAGCCCATGCAAAAAAATCAAAAAAAAAGAAAAGGGGAAAAGAGAAAAGAAGAAAAAAAAAAGTCCCCAAGATACTATATTAAAGCCCATCTTAACCCAACCAACCAACCCCGTCGCATCGAAGAAACCAAAAAAAGAAGCAACAACAACAAGAACAACAAACCACAACGACACCACACCCATGCAAGAGATTCCATTCATATATACATTTGAAAAAAAACACAGCACCGCCAGCCCATCCTTGGATCCTCAGCTCTCTCTCTTTTCAAACTCCACGGATCTTTTGGTTAGGTAACCCCCCACCCCAGTACTTTCCATCCCATTGGCCCAAAAAAGAAAAAGAAAACAGGGCTTTTGAATTCCATCCATCCAATGTCGCAAAATATTGAAAAAAGAATCACATGATGATGCAATCTTTCTCATTCCCATTGGGATTCTTCTTCATCTTTCCACTCTTTGGAGACGCAACTTCCATCGGCGTCCCCCCGCTGGCCGCCGCACGAATGGCAGCTAACCGATGTTTGGCACGCTCATCGCCACTTTCTGAAGCCTTGATATACCAAATATTGGCTTCCAGTGGATCCCGTCGACACCCGATTCCCATCTCCGAGAAGTATCCAACGGCGTATTCGGCTTTAGTGAGACCTGTTGATGTTATGTTAGCAATCATTACAAGGCAAAAACGAGAGGGATCTTACCACACTGAGCTGCTTGACGCGCCCATTCGTATGCCTCATTCTCGTCCTTTTCGAGTACAGGCTCAGCTCCAACCATATACCAAGCACACAAAGCCATCATGGCAGCTGGGTGACCCCGTTGAGCAGCACAGGTGTAGAAATGCACGCTCAAGGCTGGGTCTCGGGGACAAGACAGCTTGCCGTGTTCATACGCATCGCCCATAATGTAGGCAGATTCGACATGGCCCAGATCTGACGCTTGTGTGAACAGCTGAGCGGCGTAAGTCTCGTCCTGAAAGATATCCTGTCCATCTCCGGTCACGTAGAGAAGACCGAGGTGATATGGAGCAGCATTGTACTGCATATCTGCCGACTCGGTAGCTCGTTTAAGCCATTTCAAACCTTCTCTGTATTTGTTCAGGCCGAGGTCTCCGGAGAGGCAAGCTCTTCCAAGTCTAGTCATTGCTCCTGGGTGGTTTTTTGATGCGGATTGTCTGTAGTATTGAACAGCTTTCGCAGCATCTTTTCTACATCCCCACCCGAATTCGTAACACAAGGCAGCACGATAACCCGATTCCGCATGTCCGTGTTTACTTGCAGATATGAACAAGGGGAAAGCCGTCGCATGATCTTCTTTACCTTTACTAAAAAGGCCCGAAGAGTATCCGTCTGCAAGATAATATTGAGCAAATGGGTAACTTCGGTCGGCTAACTTTTGTAATATGTGCTTCGCCTCACTCAACAACTCTAACGGTGAAGACTCTGGTTGGTTAATTGCATTGCCGTCAAGGTCCCTTGCGCCGGATTTCCGTCGAACCTTCTGAGGTGCGGTGCCACCATCCTGCCCAAGCCCTGCTTCTTGTGCTGCTTGTATGAGAAAAATCGCAAAGGCATACTGTGTTTCCGCATCATTCAGCTTTTTCACATTTTGGCGATACATTTCGAGAGTTTTCTGCATACTAAGAAGCGAAGCATTGGCACCCACAGCAGATCTCAGCTGTGAATTATCCAGAGATATTGGAGCTGGTGGGGCTTGAGGATAAGACACATTTGTCAAATCAACGTATGAAAGAGGTCTATCGTGGGATCTGTGAGAGTTTGCTGAAGGTGTACGTCCACTCCACGCCGGAGAGCCCGGAGCCATATATGGCGAAGCTGAGCGCCCTCTGTTTCCTCCCATCTCAGAATACGCAGACACTGGTCGGTTTGCTGATGTCCTCCTAACGCCAACGCCGGGTAATGTAGGAGTTAGATGTCGCCCTATCGATGCTCCTACATCTACCTGATTATCTGCTGGAGAGCCAGAAGTCTGATTCCCCGGTCGAATACGGAAGTTACTTCCTTCGGAGGCATGGGACTGGTGATGGTACCGGAACTGAGGAACGGGTGGACTTGCTACTGAAGATTGATTTTCGCCTATTCGATCGGGAGGAAATCGTTTTGGTGAAGACCCATTCGATGCTGCCATGTATGCTGGATTATCAATGGATGGTGCAATGGCAGTTTTTGGTTGTTGCGCCGGATCTGTTAGGGTTCTACTGAAATTTGGCCGGTAGGGAAGTTCTTGAGTTTGTGAAGATCCGGGATTTTGTGCCATATAGTCCTCAGATTCCTCTGAATGCTGCCGCTCATGCCCTCCTTCTATGGCTTCGATTTTTGCACTGGATGGCGCCGGTGCCCAATCTTCAGATTGAACGTTGACGCTTACGGGAGACATAGGTGCCCCGACTATTCGGCCGGTAGACTCTGGGAGCGAAGGTGGCGGAACAATCCTCATATTCTCCTTGGATTCACCATTTGACTCGAAGTTTGAAGGTGGGCTAGACTGGATGGGCCTGGTAGCCTTTCCAGGTGGAGAACCCTGAGGTGATGAAGAAGTTGACATGTTGCCCTGCGCAACAATATCTTGGAGATTTGCTGCAGAGCTTCCACCTCCCACAGGCAAATTAATGCCTTGCCTTCTCCACACTCCCAGCCGTATCCCTATGCTTCAAACGACAAGACGACGTGTGAATGTTCTTGGAGGCCCGATGGCACTGCCGGAGGAGTGAGGGGTCCCTTGAGAAGATTCGGAATTGTGGGAGCAAACGAGCGTGGAGGGATTCGGCTAGGGAGAAGCTTTGGGATGACCTAGCAGTGCGGACAAGGTATTAGCAAGCATCCGGAGAACGTGCTACACAACGTTGGAAGAGGAGGTTGTGGTTTCGAGAGAGGTTCTGGTGGATGTGGGAGTTTGCCTTGGCAATAATGTCTTACTGAGCAGAGCAACGGAAATGGAAAGTCAGCCGCAGTGAGTTGAAGCTGGTCGCACAGGCTGCTTGTCCGTGATGGTTGGTAGTGGTCGCTGCCGAACGACAGGGAGATTAGTAGACCTCTTCAACAACACCATGAATGATAGAAGCGAAAGGGGTCGTTGAGGCGAGGAGGTGAATATGCCATCCGAGTGCACCGTCACTGTCACTGTCACTGAGTGGTGGAGGTTTCACATACTGCAAAGAATTAGCGATCTACGCTACGATGTGGCCCCTGTCAGGCAAGTAGGGCCCGTGGAGCCTGTACTGGTAACGCCTGTCAAGCCGGGGGTCAATGGGACGCTGGAGGCCATGCAAGCCAATTGGAAGCAGTGAAGCTCAAATTGTGATGCGCTGCAGATGACGACCTCGGTGCAGTGAGCGAACAATGGTGGTGATAGTGGGGGTTGTGATGAGAGCCAATTGTGAGGTCTGTCGAGTAGGCGTGCCCTACTGCTGGAAATTCAGGAGAAAGCCTACGCTTTTACTACTGGGTCACGTCGTTGGAATGCACCAAATATGATGGTCGGCTCCGTACTGGTGATGCAATGTCAAGCGCAAGAATGTAGGGTCCTGCCTTGCTGCAAGATGGGGTCTATGAACTGGTGGCCTTCTGTAGTGTCAGGTCAGGTTCAGGTTCAGGTACTCGTATCCTGAATCTGAAGAGGACCCTGACCTCAGCAATACGACTATCTCCGTACCGTACGAGATGCCGTGGTCAACTGACTCTTCCAGCAAGCTTCTCTACGCATTCTGTGCCTCTCTGTGTGTCCCTGTCGAAGCACAACAGGTCCCGCTTCTATTGCCGGCAGAGAACCCTGGAGGAGCATCTATCAAATCAAACTTGCCGGGAGCAATAAATCCCCATTGAGACGCTTGTATTGCTTTTCTGGGGGGTTCTTACTTTGTATTTGCTTCCTATGAAGAACCGATGTCTGTCTCTCCAACGTAAACTTACTCGTAAATCATGCCTCGGCGGAGTTTTTCCAACCGCGGGCTAAGAATAAAGTGGCAAAGTTTCCGAAAGTTTCTTAAAACAAGGTTCTCCGCATCGTCTATGATGGAAAGTCTTTTAGCGCGGGGTGCGTCGTAATTTTTGAGTTTGAATCTAGGTAATTTGCGTGGTAGGAAAAAAATATGGACGGCGTTTTCGATTCTCCTCAAGATCCGTTACCACTATTGTATGGAGTATTATTGCGAGTATGGTCTTTGAGAGATCTAGGCTAGATCGCTAGGCTACGCTACCAAACGAGAGCCCCTGAGAAACCCGAGAGACGTTTGATCTCACAGAAACACTCCGATTTTGCAAGTTACATCGTACGTGTCCCCCCGTGCGCTACACACGCATGGTACTGTGCTCAGGGAGATCATCTAGGAAACATTCGACACCCGCCGCCATGGCGTATCGATTCGACCTTTTGGAGCCTCTTCTATTCTGCAGCTTAATGGAGCTGAGGTTATGTGTAACAATATATGATTCTGAACGGCCGAGAACTCATGAATTTTCACAGCTCGCTCGGTGGCTTGGATTGATACCTCAAGTGCTGAAAGCACGAATCCGTTGAAACAAACCAGATGTCGAAGAATTAGCTACTGTTGCCGTTAGCTGCCTTCATGTAACACTGGTGATTTGCCGCGCACTTGTTTTGGCTCTCATCAAAGAGTAATGACGGTATTACTAGACTGTCTAGTTGAATTGTCAGTCCGTAGACGGGCGAATGGAATCGTCAGTTAGTGTGTTCTTCGTATGGGATTATTCTGGTGTAAAATTACGAGATGTCTTCCCAATCGAGTTGGTCCCTGCCAATGCTGACTGCATCGAAAAGACGCTCCTGTCCGCATTGAGGCTCACTAGAAGTTTGACATTCCGGGATACTCGAGTATCAAGAATCTAATAATAAACATATTCTCATGGAAAAGCGGCTCTAACTGGAGAGAGACTACCCCTCAATCTGTAAATGAAGATGAAGATGAAGATGCATCGGAGTTAACGTCAAGAGATAGAGATGAATGACAGGGGTGATCAGATCACCAAACAAGAGGGGTTTAGGGGCATAATGATGAACCTTGAGCTACCCGCCGCTCCTATCCCCGCGATCGTCCAATACAGATTTGGATCTGCTCTGGTGAAACAAAAGTGTAATTCACGCAGCAACTTCGTAAGAATGAATAACCAGCGACTTGTAGAAGGATGACAGTCGCCACTGATTGGGAGACTTCGCCTCAAAATGAAGAAAAAAAGGATTCCAACTCGTATTGCGACCCTGAGAGACCCGACCCACCATTCAAAGACTGACCGCAACGCGACCCGGTCAAAGAAACTCCGAACACGGGCAGATCCCGCAACTCAGAAGGCCAGGTTGTCGTGGTGACCGTAGGACAACATTGATGGTTCGCAAAGGGTTCCTTGAGAAGACCTGGGATGTTTGAGAAAGGCATGCTTGTCTAAACATTTCACGATGAATGCTGTGGACGTTGGTAAATAAATGCAAAAAGGAGACTCGAAGCGGGATGAAATCCACATGGAAAGATGGTGCAGGTGTGCATTGGTAAAAATAGACATCCCTTGTCGATTTAACCATAAGAGGAAGGAAGAGTTGCCTTGCCGCCTTAGTAAAGCATTTCGGAGGGTTCAAGCGCAGATCACTGAGCAGACTCCCTATGCTGGCGCGGTACGGTGCTGTCGGTCGGATTTCTTCAAGGTCCTCGTCGTCTTGGATCGTGAACTTCATCCACCACTCTCTCACTCGCTCGCTCAGAGAAACGTGGGAAGCGTCTGCTTTTCGTCCAAATATTCTTCCTCGCAGTGTCGGCCATATATTCTTTCGTTCCCGGGCATTTTTGCCTTCGTGGCACTCGAATCACAATCGCTTCACGTATCTGCTGATCCATCCCTTGACAGCGGCACCACTCGCATCGCTTTTCCTCACCAGCTTCGACCCAACCCAAATCTCGTTGACACAATCATCCGGACCAAGGGCCGAGTTCTTGACTGAACTTCCGATCCTGCTCCTGCTTCTCTCTGCGCTCACCACCTGTCGTGGTTCCCAGATTTTCAACGAGATCCTGCCGATTCCTGCATCTAGCCACGCCGCCTGCCGTGGTCTTGGTCGCTCTTGGTCGTCGTGGTGACAATCCCCGCTTGCTTGCGCAACAACCGCAGGGGTGCTTCAACAACAGGGCTTTGGCCTGACAAACAATCGCTACACTATTCTTTTGCGTACTCAACTCTTCAAACATCATAATTGTGCGTTCTCTCACATTAAATATCTTTTTGCCTATCACCACTGGGTAGCAATATTTGTTTAGCACTATATTCTCGGTTAGCATTAGGGGCACCCACTAGTTTTGTTGATGGAACGAAACCAGCCACCAAATTTCAGTACATAGGAGTTGAAGTACCGAGCCAAAGGTCAATATTTGGCAGGTTGTCTTACTGACTGTTGTTGACCCAGAATCATGTCGCTCCCACAAAGACCCCACGAATATGCTGGCAGGGAACAGAGAACTTCACATCGAAATCCTCCCCGTCGAAGACCACAAGAAGTCGACACTACATATGTAGCTCCACCGTCGCCTTCGAGGCACGCTCGTGGGCCATCCAAATCCTCTCTCACAGATACTCTACCATCTCCTATGACGCCAACCGCATCCAGCGACGCCTTCGCACGAGGTTCCGGGACAACAACACCGGGCAACGAAATACATAGGAAAAGAAGTCTGATTCGACCAGAGCGGAACAGAATTGATCGAGATCACCCGAATTATCACTACAGGCAGCATGCTGCAAACATGGACGTTCTTCCTTCGTCAACCGGCAATGACCCCATCTTGGAACACCTAGAAGCAGAGACGGCTGCCACAGAATCTTCAGGCTTACGAACATCGAATGATTCAGAGATCACTCCTCCGCCCAAGAAGAAAAGTCGAAGAGGTCGTGGTGCAGGACCCGAAGATGTGGAAGCGGCCGAAAAATCACCACTTGGTCCTCGTAAAAGCAAGAAACTCACTCGCCACAAGACACAAAAGATGACAAAAGAGGAGAAGGAACGGCAAAAACAAGCTGATTTTGTCAAGCCGCCCAGTCTGTGGAATGTCTACTGTGCCATTGTCACCTTCTGGTGCCCAGACTTCGTACTCAAATGTTTTGGAAAACCTGCAAAAGCGCAACAACGAGCATGGAGAGAAAAGATGGGTTTGATCAGTATCATTCTTTACATTATGGCTGGTGTGGGATTTCTTACCTTTGGGTTCACCGCCGTGGTTTGTGGCACACCACAGGTTCGTCTACGCGTTAATGATGTTACTGGCGGATTCATGATATTCCATGGAAGCGCCTACGATCTTTCTGAATCGAGGCACCCCGCAGCTAGAGGAATTACGGACAACGCCAACGTGTTATATGATTTGCCAATAAAACATGCTGGTCAAGATGGAAGTTTCTTGTTCCAAAACGTTAACGGGAAATGTAAAGACCTTATTACATTAGCTCCCGGCTCGGATGTTCCCACAAACTCTGACGGGGATCTTGCTTGGTATTTCCCATGCACCACTTTCAACCAAGATGGCTCAAGTGAAGTCAACCTCACTGTTAACAGCGATCAATATCTTGGTTATTCTTGCCATACGATTGGCACTGCCCGGAATACTTTCTATGATCTCAGAACCGCTGGAGATGTCTACTTCAACTGGGAAGATATCAAGAATAGCTCCCGAAATCTCATGGTGTACTCGGGAAACGTTCTTGATTTGGATTTACTCAAGTGGTTTAATACAACCCAAGTTCGGGTTCCTCCACGTTTCAATGAACTCTCGGATCGAACTACCGCTGCCAATGCCGCCGTACACGGGAGGGATGTTACCCACGCATTTTCATCGAGAGAAGATAAGAAAATGGCTCAATGTTTTGAACAAATTATCAAAGTAGGATCTGTTGACACGGAGACAGTTGGCTGTATCGCCTCCAAGGTTGTGCTCTATGTTTCTCTGGTCTTCATTTTGGCCATCGTTCTCGCCAAGTTCGTTCTGGCACTCTTGTTTCAATGGTTTTTCAGCAGGAAATTCGCTGCTGCCAAAACTTCTCAGTCATCCGATAAGAAGAAGAGAAATCAACAAATTGAGGATTGGTCAGATGATATCTACCGAGCACCACCCAGAATTCCAGGAGACCCAAGCAGCACCGTTGCAGGATCCGATCGTATGAGCAAGCGTGGAAGCACCTTCCTACCTACCACATCTCGATTTTCGAATCCTTACGTGGCAGAGAACCGTTTGTCGCGTGTTGGTCGCCCTCAGCCTACCACGATGGCAACCCAAACGTCATCATCCGCTCTCGTAGCACCCAAGGGTATTTTCCACCAGCACAACGATAGCCGTACCAGCTTTCTTCGTCCAGAATCTGCTGTTTTCGCTCCTGGTGAAATGGAAGTTAGTCCCGGTACCGAAGGGTTTATCCACGAAGCAGTTGTTCCCCAACCACCCGCTGATTGGCAACCGTTTGGTTACCCTCTTGCTCATACCATCTGTCTTGTCACTGCTTACTCGGAAGGTGAACTTGGTATTCGCACAACCCTCGATTCCATCGCCATGACGGATTATCCCAACAGCCACAAAGTCATCCTTGCCATATGTGACGGTATCATCAAAGGTCAGGGTGAGACAATGTCTACTCCGGATATACTTCTTGGTATGATGAAGGATCTTACACTGCTCCCTGATGAAGTACCAGCATTCTCTTACGTCGCCGTCGCAAGTGGTTCCAAAAGACATAACATGGCAAAGGTCTACTCTGGCTTTTACGATTACGGTGCCAACTCCGTCATTCCATTGGAAAGACAGCAACGTGTTCCAATGATGATGGTTGTAAAATGTGGTACACCTGATGAGGCCAAGAAGAGCAAGCCAGGAAACAGAGGCAAACGTGATAGTCAGATCATTCTCATGTCGTTCTTGCAAAAGGTCATGTTTGACGAACGGATGACGGAGCTTGAATTCGAAATGTTCAATGGCTTATGGAAAGTGACTGGCATCTCGCCTGATTTCTACGAAACTGTTTTGATGGTCGACGCCGACACGAAGGTTTTCCCCGATAGCTTAACTCATATGATCTCCGCCATGGTCAAAGATCCTGATGTCATGGGTCTTTGTGGTGAAACGAAGATTGCCAACAAACGAGACAGCTGGGTGACTGCCATTCAAGTCTTCGAGTACTTTATTTCCCACCATCTTTCCAAATCCTTCGAGTCGGTCTTTGGTGGTGTTACCTGTCTTCCCGGATGTTTCTGCATGTACCGTATCAAAGCTCCAAAGGGAGGACAGAACTACTGGGTTCCAATCCTCGCTAATCCTGATGTTGTCGAGCACTACTCCGAAAACGTTGTTGACACGCTTCACAAGAAGAACTTGCTCTTGCTTGGAGAAGATCGATACTTGTCCACACTCATGCTCAGAACTTTCCCCAAACGAAAGCAAATTTTCGTTCCACAGGCTGTCTGCAAAACCACTGTCCCTGACACATTTGGTGTGCTCTTATCTCAAAGACGGCGATGGATTAACAGTACGATACACAATCTCATGGAACTTGTACTCGTTCGAGATCTTTGCGGAACATTCTGTTTCAGTATGCAATTCGTTGTTGCTATTGAGCTCGTTGGTACTCTAGTCCTTCCAGCTGCCATTGCCTTTACCTTTTATGTTGGTAAGTAGCATCATATTCAATTTTATCTTCAATACTAACATTGTACAGTTGCCATTTCAATTATTAATCAACCACCTCAAATCATCCCATTGGTCCTTCTTGCTTTGATCTTGGGTCTCCCGGCAGTCCTTATTGTTCTCACAGCACACCGTTGGTCATATGTCGTCTGGATGTTCATCTACTTGCTCTCTCTTCCACTTTGGAATTTTGTTCTTCCTACATACGCGTTCTGGAAATTCGACGACTTTTCCTGGGGAGACACTCGTAAGACTTCAGGCGAGAAGACTAAGAAGGCTGGTATCGAGTACGAGGGTGAATTTGATAGTTCCAAGATCACGATGAAACGATGGGGCGAGTTTGAGAAGGAACGTCGTCTGAGGAGTCAAGCTACGTGGAGTGGATATGGTAGCAAGGAGGCGAGCAATGTTGGGACATGGCCAGCCAATCGAGCATCGACTTATGAGGATGAATACTCTGATGTACCGGCCGAGCGATAGTTTTGAAGTTTGGCTTTTTTTTTTGGCTAGCATGCATGCGTTACGGATTTGTATTATGGAAAAAAATCTTGGGGGGACTTGTTTTTTCTTTTGCATTGGGGTGGATGGGATAATTTGCATTCGACGCGAGGATTGAAAAAGGAGAACCTGGGCTTCACAATTTGGGGTTACGCTTCTTTCTTTCTTTTTTGGCTTGGACCGGACGTCGTCGGTGTAATTATTGTGTTGGCAGTGCATTGGATGGGTGTTCTCTCTCTCTCTTTTTACACCCCCATTGTCTCTAGGAGATGATGGTTCGTTTTTTATAGTATAGGTGTGTGATGCGAGATGGAAGTAATGGATAGTAATTATTATTTTTTGGAATTGAGAAGCTTGTGTTTGTTTGTGTTTGCGGAGCCCTGTGAGTGGAGGAATGGGCGATCTGGAGTGTGATCTTGATGATATACTCTTTTTCAGGTTTGTTACTGACATACTGTAAAATGTTGTGGGGCGTTGGGGTGGGGAGGGGGGGTGAGTGTGTGTGTATGTGTGTGTATGTGTGTGTATGAGAGAGAGAGAGAGAGAGTAACCGTTATTAGGGTTCTATGTAAGTACTACCTTGTATATATATAAAACCATGCGAAATCGGAAGATATCGATTCATAGTTGGATGTACAGCATTACAGTAATTCCAAAGTTCCCAACAACTAACCTCTCAATAGACCACATCCTATCACTTACTTATCGCTCTTCTCCGGGCATATTCAGGAACCAAAGAAGAGTGAATACTCGAGTATACCAGAATACACCCACAAATCACGGGAGAAGTACAACCCAGACACCAGACAACCTTCATATCTCTTTTTAAATAAATCATCCTCGCCTTCGGGCACCTTCGATACTTGGTGGTCGTAAGGACGCATTTGTTGATGAAATTGATTTATTCTGTGTCGAACGCGGGATAGTCGATCTGAGTATAACGGGCTATCTGATAGGTATGTGGGTACAGTATATGCTCCTCCCCTGTTCCTCTTTGCTAATGGTGTGGGTGCTACACTGCTGGTAAATGATTGTGTCGATGGGTTAAGTCCCTTGTCAGATAGAAGGATGCGCCTTGGATACTTTTTGGGGGGGTTTTGGAGTTTGGGGGGGTTGATTGAGGGGATGTGGGTGGTGCTAGGTATTAGGATTTGTGAGAGATTTACTGCTAGTAAGTAGGTAGTTAGCTACGTGGTACCTCCTGAATTAAGTATCCTAGGGATTCTAGGAATAGACTCTAATGTCTTTTACTAGTTGTTATGCTATCTAGAGACTAAATCCCGTTCGTCCCCGCTTTCACCTTCGATTTCGGTCGGCCTCTATATCCACCGTTACGAATCATTGGGAAAATGGAAAGCTAAGCGGGAAAATGGTGGAGAAATTGGGTTTGGTTGTATAAGTTTAAGGGATTTCCTGATGCATTTCACGGGTGAAGGAGAGGAGAAGGCAGGAAGGAGTGTGGGTCGGAAGGATATGGAGGAGGTTGTTTATTTTGGCGTGATTGGGTGATAGATGGGGGAGTTTATTTTATCCTACTTCATCTTACTTACAATGTCGAATATTTAAGAGATCTATTTGAGTCTACGAAGTCGTCTTTCTTTCACGTGAATTTTCTTGAGTTTTCGACAGTAGCTAGGTTTTCGACGGTGAAAAGTCGTTGTTGGGGTTTTGGAAGTGACATGTCTGCTCTGTTTGTATTTGGCCTCTTAGAGAACATTTGGGATACTGTAGTTTGTTCGTTTGTTGAGTTGCTGCTTGGGTGGGAATTAGTAGCTGTTTTTGGAATCTGGATGTCGTAAGTTTCCTTTCCATCAAATGTCTCTGACTAGATCGTTGCGACTGATTTACGCTCGTAGACCTCTCTTTTGTTTTGTACAAACCACCCGTGGTCAGTGTAATCTTACGGAGTTTTGTTAACAAGGATCTAGATCTTCACCTCATATTGATGTAAAGCTCTTGGATTCAAGGTTCGGCATTTGTAATTCCATTCCATCCTAAATAGTATAAGTGTTAAAATATTCTATTCTAAAGGGTAGAATATTTAGACTTCCAGTTAGAATTCCTTACGTGATCTGTAAAAAGGTAGTTCCGGTCCGAGCGACTAACAGGAAGCCTAGCCTTAGTATTATATTAATACTTAAGAATCGTATCTACACTATTGATACTATAATAATAATATTACGATGTCGCCCGCGTAAAAGAGCCTTAAATACTCGTATTTGCGCCTCCTATACTAGCGGCACATATACTTCTAGACTGCTAGTATACGTACTCTAAACCCACTTATATTTACCCTGTATAAAAGAGCCTTGACTCCTCGGTTACACGACAGAGGAGAAACAAAGGATTCTAGTCCAGGAGTTGCTTACAAATAAAGCCGAGGTTAGGGATATCCCTACGTCTACCCCTTCTGTTCCGACCTGCGCTTTGCCCTGGGCCCCTCTTACAATACGCGAGGTGAAGGACTCGATACTTAGAAAGGCTTCTACTGCTCCGGGGGAAGACGAGCTAGTAACAGGGATCTTTAAGGTTGCTTGGCCTAGAGTTTACTCTCTGATCTTCTCCCTCTTTAAAGGATGTATAGACACTGGCTACCACCCTAAGAGCTTCCGGTCTACGATTGTCGCTATTATCCCGAAACCGAATAAGAAGGATAAGTCCTCTCCGAGGGCCTACCGTCCGATCTCTCTCCTCTCTGTTCTTGGTAAAGGGTTAGAAAGGCTCCTTGCTAAGCGAGTCTCTTGGATCGGGATTAAGGAATGTGTACTAGGGCCTAATCAGTTTGGCGCCCTCCTACTCCGAGCTGCTGTAGATCTTACTACCTGTTTAACGTATAACATCGAAGAGGCACTAAGTAGAAAGGAGGAGGCCTCTCTTCTTACCTTAGATATTAAGGGAGCCTTCGACGCTGTCCTCCTTGGGCGCCTAATTAAGAGACTTCGTGATCAGGGGTGGCCTAATAACCTAGTCTCTTGGGTTACTTCCTTTCTCTTAAACAGATCTGTCCGTATTAAGCTAGACGGCGAGATTAGAGCTAATACAGGGCTAAAGTGTGGTCTACCGCAGGGGTCCCCGATCTCTCCGATTCTCTTTATGCTCTATATATAACCTCTTTTCTCCTCTAACCTTGGCCCCCTCCTAGTCCTTTAACGCTTTGGATACGTAGACGATGTCGCTCTCCTTGCTATAAGCTTAAGTAAAGCGGAGAACGTTAAGACTCTCTCTATACAAGTCTCCTCCCTTCTACAATGGGGGACGGATGAAGGTATTACCTTCGATAGCGACAAATCCGAGCTAATCCACTTCTCTCGTAAGAGAAAACAGAGGGGGCGGGGGATCCGACAGCCCCTACCTATTATAGTTGGTACTAAGGCTATCTATCCTACAAAGGAGCTCCGCTGGCTTAGGATATTTTTCGACCCTAGGCTCTCTTTCTTTGGTCGTGTTAAGCGGATGGCGGGGAAAGCTACTCTAGTAGCTCAAGCGCTAAAGAGTACAACAAACACAGTACGCGGCTCTCCTCCGCACCTCCTTAAGCAGGTTGCCACCGCGTGTATACTGTCTATCGCCTACTTTGGCTGCCAGACCTAGTTCCCAGGACGTACCTGTACTAGAGGCTCGAACTCTCAACACGTTAATAACCGGATTAATAAGTATATCGAACTCCTTTTACTACTTGTACACAAGTGTACTAGAGTTGTTCTACCTGTTTATAAAACTACGCCCTCCTCGGTTCTACTCCTAGAATCGGGACTACTCTCTCCGGAGATCGCCCTTATAGAGCGAAGTGAGGCTCTAGTCGCTAGAACTCGTCGCCTTGACCAGTACCATCCTCTTCGACGCTGTGCTAACTCGCCCTGTCCTAACGCCAGGCTTTTCTATAGGGATAGAAGAGTTCTCCCTCTATCTGAGACAATAGACCCGATACAGGACCCCCCCTGGACCCGTGGCTTTGACCGCGAGGAACGCTTAATCACTATTGGGGGTCCAACCACTAGAGGGGACAAGGACCTCTATAGGGAACGCTTCCTAGAGTTCCTTAGTACTGTTCCTCCCTCTGACATAGTCGTATACACAGACGGCTCTAGATTAGACAATGGGAACATTGGTGGTGGGGTTTGCCTCACACGAGGTAACTCTGTACTAAATACAAAGTCGTACCCTTTTGGCCCGACCCTAGAGATCTACGACGCCGAGGCTAGGGCTGCCCTCCTCGGTATTAAACTCGCTATTAATTCCCCGCCTAGGCGACGTCCCGTCGGTGTTAGGTCTGTCTTGATAACCTAGAAGCTTCTCTTCAGCTTACCTTTCGCTCGGTTGGAACCTCGCAGGAGGTCTTTAATAGAGTCTACGACCTTACACAACAGTACCCCGGCAAGATCTCGATCCGCTGGTGCCCGAGTCATATTAGAATACACGGGAACGAGGTTGCCGACAAGGCTGCCGGCGTCGCCGCCCGCTCCGCTCTAGAAAACCCCCCTCTACTCTGTACCGCCTCGCTTAAGAGATATGTTAAGGAGGGGTGCTCTAGCCTAGCTAATAATCTTTGGCGGACTACTCTTCCCCCGCTATATAAGCGCCTAGGGATCATAAATTAGGTTCTAAGGCCCCGTTCCCTCAAACTCCCTCGCGAGGTACTCGGTCGATTTATAGCGGCCAGAACTGGTTACGGGGACTTTACCTTATACTATATACGGTTCTAACACTACGACACCCTCCGCGATACAAGTAATTGCACTTGCGGCAAGAATAAAACACAATTTCACCTCCTATTCTGCCGAATAGTTAAGCGAGAAACCCCGAGACTTATAGCGAAAGCTAAACGCGACCCCTCCCTTCTCTTTGGTCCCTTCTCGGAGAAGCTCTTTAGAGAGCTCTTCTAT
>UNPT01000629.1:0-20446 GCA_900536445.1 Hymenoscyphus occultus | reverse complement strand
AACCCCGCTCGCTTAAACTCCCTAGGGAGGTCCTAGGTCGTCTAATCGCGGCTAGAACAGGGCACGGGGACTTTACAGACTACCATACCCGGTTCCGCCACCTAGATTCTCTTCTCGAGGCTAGCGATTGTTCCTGTAGAAAGGAGAAGTCGCGATTTCATATTCTGTTTTGCCGAATAGTCAAGCGAAGAGCCCCTAAACTTATAGCTAAGGCTAAACGTGACCCTTGTCTTCTCTTTGGACCTTTTTCAGAGAAGCTCTTTCGAGAACTTTTCTACAAATCCAACTTCTACTCTAAGATCTGCCCTAATAGGCCGAACTCGGACTAGCCTTAATTTCTTTCCTTTGTTTTTATCCTTTAATACTTCCTGTTTATGTATAAGAGTTAGTCCAGAAGCGGGCTCTCTCTTTAGCCTGATATTTGTAGAATAGTCTCCCATTCTACCCTCCTTGACCTCTAGGGTACCCCCCTAGCGTCCTTTGCCCTACTAAGGGATGTTTAGAACCTAGCTACACGAAGGCTTGCTGTATTCGCCGGACGTTAAATAAATTCAATTCAATTCAATTTGGTATACACTAGCATTGCAGCGGCACTAGCTTCTTTTCACGGTGATTAATCCTACCTGTACGTTACTTATACATACTAAAGAGTAGTTCCTTTTCTGTCTTTAACACTTTATGTGTATGCTATTTTAGATGCGCAAATATTAAGCGTAACTGTTCCTTTGAGGTATATGGATAGCAGCTTAACTGTTTGAGTGACTAGATCCAGGTATCAGTAATTGCTCATGTTGAACAATGGAATCGCAGTACGTAAACGCCAAACACTCTGGGTTTGCGCATTTTTTGGTCGCTTCCAAGACGTGCGACGATGAAGATACTTACTTTACTGTTCTTTTTCACGGCTGAATCAACTTTCACCACACCACAGATATGGAACAAACAAACATCCTCTTCTTCAAAACTTAAACTCATACAGTAGGCATTTGTGGCACTTTCCACTTTCCTCTCACCAATCCACACCCTCAGTCCCACATCAAAAAAGTGGCTCCACCCCATCTCACCATCCAACCAATCACCCTTCATTATCTAGGAGACTCATCGGCCAAATATCGGCCCACAAACTCCCACAAAACTCACACAAATCCATCTCTTTTTATAAATCCAAATAAGCGAGCTACTCTCATCCAATCAAAACGACTGGATATTTACAAGCAATGTGGCGCAGTGGAAGCGCGCCGGGCTCATAACCCGGAGGTCCTCGGATCGAAACCGAGCATTGCTAGTTCTCTTTTTTGCCTATTTTCTGTGGTATTTTTTGGGGGGGTTTTTTTGAGGGGGAAGGTGAGGAATTATGGTTCTTGGAGAGATCTTTGGGTTTTCGGTGTGTATGTGGAACAAGGGAAACTGGGGAAAGAGAGTTTGGTTTTGCGAGGAATCCACTTTCGCCTTTTCTTTCTTTTCTCGCTAAAGACGTTTTTCAGGTCGGGGTATTGTACGAGCTGCGATCGGTGATGATTCAGATTGCTTTGCAATCCTCCCACAGGTCACCTCTATATGCTTGTCTGGCTTTGGGAGGAGCATGAAACTAATATTATTCAATCCAAATCCCAGATCTGGACGACACTATCGCCATCTTGAGTGAAAGCAACCCTGGTGAACCTTGAAGTGGTATCTGTTAAACGAGTTCATGGTACATCTTATTTCTTTCATTCGCTCGAAGCACAATACGACCGTGGGGTGAAAGGAAAGTATACGACACATGCAAGATCAAGCTTTTACCAAAGATATAGAGCAAGTTATCGTTAACAAGCAAGATTTGGTATCAAAGAACTCCTCTTAATACAAAACACAACAACACAAAACCCAAGTCCAACATCCAACCCATTCCACCGCATAAACTCCATAAAATCCATCCCCTCATCCCCTCACTTCCCTCACAAAAACACCCAACCTCCCCAAATAAACAAATCAAGCCGGACACGTCGTCCTAAACCCCCTCCGAATCTCACACCCCTCCCAGACCCCACTCGTATCATCCCCCCTAGAGCCCACAACCGCCTCGAAGCAATCGTCCGCCTGCCAACCATCCCCGTTCCCCAGCCGCATGACGTTCATCCTGCAAATGCCTGTTTTGCGACTGCCCGTCAGGAACGTGCAGCCGCCTTGTTTGCCGTCCCAGAAGAAGACTTGGCAGATGGGGTTGTCTTCGAAGACCATTCGGGGGGCGAGAGGTTGGGTGGTGTTGGTGGTTGTGGTTGTGGTTGTGGTTGTGGTGTTTGAGGGGATGGGAATAGGGGAGGGAGTGACGAGGTAGGAGGCGAGGGCAGAGACCATTTCGCGTGGGAAAGAGATGAGGGCGTTTGAGATGGAGGTGACGGCGCTGGAGAAACGTCGGGTAGCGTTGGTGAGGAAGTTATTGAGATATGGTATGGCTGAGGGACTGTGGGCCAAGGTGTGGGAGCGGGTGATGATACTTTGGCGGGTGTTGTGTTTAGCTGAGTGAGTATTTACATTTTCGAAAGCGTTTAGGGGGACTCGGATTCCCAATCTGGCGTCCCGGAAGGTTTTCGCCCATGGAGAGTATTTGGGGTCCGTGGAGTTGATATAAGTGTTGTGGTCGTATATACCCGTGGGAACCTTTGGAATTGGAACTGGAACTGGGGACGAGGAGGCGAGAGCCAAAAGGCTTAAGAGAGGGAGGAAGTGGAGGCGCATATTGTTTTTCTTATTGAGTTTTCAGAATTTCAGTGAAGAAAGTAGTAGTTTTGTATAATTGATTTGGAGAAGGTGGATGAGAAGGTGAAGGCGGGAAACCAGTCTCTTAAATAACCCCCAACGAAGAAAATAGTCGAGTTAGATTTCAAACGTCATAAAATGTCGACCATACACCAACCCACACTACCCAGGTAGTCACTGTATCTAAGCGACTTTAGCACGACAACCAGAGAATTCTGGCACTTTTGATATCAAAAGTACTTGTAGCAGACTAACAGATACCAAGACGTGACCGGCATGGGTAGCTTATCGACTAAACAGGAACGACTTCCACGCTAGACGCAAAGCCCAAGGAAGCGAGTTACTCGTACGCAATTCGTAATTCAAACAGCATACAACCATGAAGCAGGAGAAAATAAATCACAGACTGCAAACAAAATGATTCATGTACTTCTCATTCATTCCTAAAGTGAACTGTATCCACCAACAATATCAACCGTTCCTTCATCCTATTCACAAACACGCCCCTTCGCATGCCAGAAAGTAAAATAAAAAGAAAAGAGAAATTTCACAGTATGTATGTCATTATACACTCGCAATCATCAAGATCCCTTCATCCACTTACTCCACATCAATTCTCATAGAAAGAGGGTATGTAGAGTCGAAAAACCCAAAGTGAAAAAGGAGAAAAAGAAAGGCGAAAAAAGGTAAAGAAAAGGGGAATCGGAACATAAAAACACCTCCCAGATGCAAATGATTCCCTTTTTGAAAATGCCGCCGCCCAAAATATCAGCAGTAAAAACGCCACCGCCATCAAATAATGGATGCAAAAAGGTATCTCCCGTATGCGCACTCGCTTGCGTATTTTTATCTTTAAGTAGGAACCTCGACTCGAGTGAGGAATTCTCGAATACGTCGTAGATCCACATTTGGTTCACTCTCAATGGCTCGAAGAAGCTTGGGCGCAACTTGATCCACCTTTTCAAATGCCGTACCTGTACAAAGACCAACAACCTTACGATACTTGTTGGCAAGTTCTGTACTCTTACTTTGGAGTCCACGAACATCTTGCTCCAAGATTTGGTTGTTGAGTTGGTATGCACGGATACGAGCTCGTAAGACATGAACAGGCGGAAGTGAATTTACCAATTGTCGCTGCGTTTGGTCGAGAGCAGCAAGAGATTGGTGAGGATTGGCACTGATATTAGCCAGTAAGTTGGAAGGAAGTTTAGGGATAGAAAATGATTTGTCGGCATCGCCCAGGCGCATATCGACATTTTGTTGGCTTTGTCCCATATTTTGTTGCAACTGCCGAAGCCGAACTCGCTCTGCTTGCACAGCTCTGGCCAGGTTTGCATACTTGTGCTTCTGGGCCTGCTGCTCCTTTGCTTGAGCTTCGATCATTGCTCTACGTCGACGTTGTTCTCCAAGAAGCGCTGATTGTTCTCGAAGTTGCGCATGAAGGGCGTCGATCCGGGCTTGTCTCTTGTCCAATTCGTTTGAAAATTCCTGCGAGACGTCTGTGACCAGGGAAGATATTGCTATAGAAATTAGAGACATGTAGAAGATGAAATTTGATGTACTTACAAGAGATAATCTCATTGCTGGTTTGATTTGTCCTTGAAGTAAATTTCTCAGGCGCTGGGATACGGCCAGAACCTACATCTGCGTTTCCTAAACTCTCTCCAACACCAAAATCATGTGGGCACAAACCAGAGCGGTTTTTGATTTCTGGATTCGCTCCAACTTCCAGTAGCTGACTGATGATACTTCTGTTTCCAATGCGAGCTGCGTTATTTAAGGCAGTATCACCCGATTTATCCTGAATATTTACTACTTCCGACATAAAACGACCTAGATTCATTGTTTGCATCGCTGGAGCATTGCTGCTGAAAGAGTTTGATTGCTGACTATTCGGAGCAGTCCCCGCGCGGACGACAAACTCGAGGAGTGATTCGAGGTAGTATTTGGTGGCGGAACTTCTTCCTTTTACTGCTGAAGTGACTGCAATGTGGTGGAGTACGGTTCGATGTCGCTGGTCAGTGAATTCAATAGTGGGCCCTAGTAATTCAAGGAGATCCGGGAAGCTGCCCACGTCAAGGTTATTGGTTACTCCGCAAGCACGCATCAATGCGGTTTCTCCAGCACGATTTACCCGGTATATACTTGCACCACTGGCAATCAATGCTTTCAAAAGTGGAAGGCGAGCGAGCGTAGCAGCCCAGATCAGAGCAGTATTGGCGGAAGTGTCAATAGGTGTATCGAGATCCTGAGGGGACATGGAGAGAAAAACTTCATGCTTGCTGAAATCATTGCGCTCAGGGTCCATAAAGAGAGATAGAAGGAGCGACTTCTTCTGCTCTCCACCTTGAATCGCGCTACTGGGTAAGGGTGGAAGAACCGAGTTTTCCTCACCTTGCATTAGATGTGAGTTGTGGTATAAAAAGGACTCGTTTGGCTCTGTAGGTGTAGGTTCTCGCATGGATAGATCATAGTAGCTATCCATCTGTTGGTCAACTTCACCGGGTGTGGCTCGTATCCTTTTTCGCGGGGGTTCCTCCATATCGCCGTTTCGATTGTCGCCCTGTCCTGGTTGTGTATACTGAGTGGCATAAGCTGAATCCTGGCCGTTGGGGAGGTAACCATCATTCGATAAAAAGCTTTGCACGCTTTGTTGTGATGCGACTGGGTATGTCGATTCCTGTGATGCAAGGTTTTGTTGAGATGACTGGCGACTAAAGCTTGGTGGGTGACTTGAGTTGGTGCCATTTCTGTTCCGGGGAACTGGTGAATCGAAACGGGCCTTACTGATCGCTGCAACTGCATGTGAAGCAGTACTCGAAATGTTTTTGAAAAAAGTTCCCGATTGGTTTGAGGAACGATTCTCGGCGCCCGAATTATACGCTCGCTTTCGTTGGGCCGCCATAGCTTGCTCTTTTGTAGGAGTGTCATGCCCACCTCGACCAGCCACTCCACCATCTTGTCCCATATCGTAAGTCAACAAAGGCCGTAATTGATCCTCGACTCCATACTGTCTGCAAAACTCCAACCCTCTCTCAAACTTGATCCAAGTACCCTGGTATTTTCCATAACCACCCTGCACCTTTTCATGTTCTCCAATCAAAATCTCCTTCTCCAGCACTTTTGTACGCTTACCCTTCTCGATACCGGCCACCTTCAATATCTGGGTCGCATTAAGCCAGCTGTCTTTACGACGGCGCATTACTGCAATCTTATTGACCTCCATCTCATAGACATCCACTCCTGAATACACCGCCTGCCATATTGCTGTTAGCGATTGCCATTCTGTATAGAGCGCCACCACGCTGACATGCACTTACCGAGTATATCTGAGTCTGAGGTGGGGGATTCGGTCGCATGGGTTGATTTCCATCGTATTGTCTGAACGGTTGACCCTGCTGCATCATCATGCCTCCGCCCTGTGAACCCTGGCTCATGTTGAAAGACATTTGTGTATTCGACCGAGTCGCCTCCTGCTCTCCTTGCGCACCAGCCGCAAAAGATGGCGCACGATTGAGATGGTTCTGTCGCGATGAGGATGTATTGGAGAGTGGTCGCGGATTAGAAGTGATTGTGGACGATGCCATCAAGGGTCGTGAATGGGGACGAGGTCGGAAATGAATCGCACAAAGCGAGGGAGAATTGTCTTGATATCGCGTCACCGGAGGCCGAGGCGAAGAAGAGGCTGCGCGCTAAATGAACTCCACGAGGTATTTGCGAGAGGCCGTCAAGAGAGTCGCAGGCGAGAGGGAAAGGGGGGCAACTCGATCTGCTCTGTAGTCAAGGGCAACAATGCGACCAAGGCAGCGCGCTGCTGGGGAGAGAGCGAGGGCGAAGGCGAGGGCGAGTTGGAAGACGTGAAGACGTGTCGTTGAATCCAAGCGTCGCGTTGAAGTGCGTTGAATCCAGTGGGGGAACGCGCTTGATTGGTCCGGCTCCGTACTGAAGGCAGCGTTTTCAAGGTTGCAGCTGCTTTTTCGCCAAGGGGGAGCCATAGGCACAGCTCGCACAGCCACACTTACCTACGGAGTACTCCAGCTGTACATTCACACCAGCCACTCCTTGAACAAGTTAGCTCCATCTTCTTAAAAATATACACAGAGGATACCTCGATACGAGCCCCAGCGAGCCAGCTTCACAAGGCGCATCTATCCATACCTGCACCCACACCCACACCCACGAGAGACCAAGTACCAGCAAACAAAATGGATCAACCCACCGCCCAACTCGACTCCAACCTCGACTTGTCCAAGCTCACAGACAGAGACAAGCAAGAGCTCCAACAATTCCTCGCCAATGAGGGACAGAAAGCGAGAATACAGCAGAGTCAGTTCTACCTCCATAAAATCTACAATCGCATATCTTTGGCATTTGCTTCAAGACGCCTATTCGATTGGTAATGCTAGCAGTGGAGACTAACCTAATCCTAGCCGTCCACAACCTAACCGACGTTTGCTGGAAGAAATGTGTTACTAGCACCATTCGAAGCAACAAGTTGGACAGCTCCGAGGCCAGTTGTGCGGCGAATTGCGTCGATCGATTTATGGATGCGAATTTCACCGTCATCAAGCATTTGGAGAGGATGAGAGTGTCATCATAAGGGACTTACGATTGTTGAATGATGGATGGTGGGTATGGAAAATGGTGCAATGATTCCTGGGGGCATACGCTGGTTCCATTGTGGAAAGAGGAGTTATCCTGGACGGTCAAAATCTCCAGAAATATAAGGCATGGAGCTTCTGGAGGATAGCAAGATGGTAATTCTGGTGGTGTATGAATAGGATTGACGATAACTTTATGTGTGTACGAACATGCCATCAAAAAGGCACAGAAAGACATTTCACTCTTCTACAAATAACCAGCTCTTATTACAGAGAAGGAATACGCGTAAACATCACGAAATGATCCTTTTCAGAAGCATAACCAAGATTTTAGGGTTGGAAAAGGAAGCACTTTTTCGTGCAATTTTGATGTGGTATGTATCTCATGTACGCCGTTTTAATGCAGAAGACAATCGCCCCTTCGTAGCCACGAAAGATTGTCGTGAAGATTCTTCATAACCATATCATAAACCCTCGCTCATCAAGACAAGCGCCAACCCATTCATCAAAACACACATTTAGACGATTGCGAGTTTGGTGGCTGCAATGTCAAGAGCATCAACATCAGCAGTAAGACGGGCAAAGGCCTTCTTCGATCCATCAGGTCTAAAGAATGTTAGTGTTTGCAATCATTGTCCGGTGGATTGACTCGACATACCGGATAAGAGTGTTGATCTTGACTGTGTCAATATCGTAAAGCTTCTTCAAAGCCTCCTTGATTTGTCTCTTGTTGGCCTTGATGTCGACAATGAAGACAAGGGTGTTGTTCTCCTCGATCTTCTTCATGGCGCTCTCAGTGTTGAGAGGGTGGACGATAACCTTGTGCTCATCGAGGCGGGGTTGATGAGGAATGGATTTACGTGGGTATTTTGGGTTTCGGGAGACTTGGAGGGTCTTTGGTCGGTGGAAGGTGGTGGACTTGCGGACCTTTCGGACCTTGTTTGCGTATGCCTTGGGATATGGTTAGCATAGACTTCATTCAAAGCTGATCAGTTGTCCAAAACTTACACCCTTCAACGCAGACTTAGCAGCGGAGTTGGCTTGTTTACCAGCCTTGCCCTTGGCGGCAGCACCTATAATGACTTACGCATCAGCAATCGCTCTTGACGAACTCGCAATATCTGCTGCTGCTGGTGCGCATCGTATCGCATTCTATCCCCTCATTATATTGTTGGCGCATGGTGGAGGTAAGATTTTCCGAAAGATTTCGCAAATTTCGCAATTGGAGAAAAGTTCGAGATGGCTTCCACACACACATGGCGGACTCAATGAGGAGAGTAGATGTAGATGTAGAGATATGTTAGAAAGGAGAATGTACCTTTCTTTTGGTCCTTTGGTCCTGGCATTTTGATGTCGTCGTCGTTTGGCGTGGTTGTCGATGGTCGAGGAAGATGTTTCGCGCGATGGATTTTGAATTAGATTTGTGCGGAGGGCTTTCTTAGGCTGATTGGTGGATATATCCTTGTTGCTTGGCGCCTGGGCAAGCTGCTGTGGAGAATCACGTGTGCGTAAATCCCACCTCAAGCCTACCTGCGAGCCCAGAGCCCAGAGCCCAGGCCAGCGAGAAGCTTCAAATTTTTGAGTTTACTCGAGACTGGAGACTTTCATTTTCCCTTCCAACAAGACCAACCACAACCACTATGCATTGGCTCAGAAAATGGCATCCAAGAAAAAGAAGCCTAGCAAGCTCAAGTCGCTGTCATCAGGACGCCCTCCAACAGCAAAACCTACACGATCAATCTCCAGCAAAGCGACTAGAACACTGATCAGAGCTCACCATACGCTAGAAAAGCAAAAGGCAAAAGCGATAGCTGATGGAGATGAAGCAAAAGCTGCTTTAATTGCAAAGCAAATTGAAACCAAGGGAGGCTTGAAGACGTATCAAAAAGCCAGCCTTCAAGGCCAGAGCAATGAAAGAGGGGGAGACAGTTCAAGAGTTCTCATGGACTGGCTGGCACCCATTGTGCCTCCATTAAAAGAAAAACTTCAAAGTGGTATTCCAGCTCGAATGCTAGAGGTTGGAGCGTTGAGCACTACGAACGCCTGCTCGAAAAGCCGTCTTTTTGATATTGAGAGGATTGACCTGAACAGCCAGTCAGAAGGCATCAAGCAGCAAGATTTCATGGAACGACCCCTCCCATCTGGCCCAGAGGAATGTTTCGATATTATCAGTCTCTCACTCGTTCTCAACTATGTCCCGGATCCTGCTGGTAAAGGAGCAATGCTGCTTCGGGTTCTTCGGTTTCTTAAAACAAAACCAGACTCGGAAAATGACACGGTCCAGGAATTCCTTCCGAGTCTGTTCTTGGTCCTTCCAGCACCATGTGTAATGAATTCACGATACATGGACGAAAGGAAGCTGGAAGCTATCATGAAGGCTTTGGGATTTGTGCAGGTCAAGAAGAAGCTTTCTAATAAGCTGATTTACTATCTCTGGAGATTGGAATCATTGGTTGGTGTCAATATGGAGAAGAAAATGTTTGGTTTTAAGAAGGAGGAGCTTAGATCAGGAAAGGACCGGAACAATTTCGCCATTGTTCTGAAGTGATGATGGTTGTGGTTGTTGGCTGTGTTGTGCCCAAGAAACCTCATCCCAATCAAGTGCTGAAAGGGATTAGAATGTATATTTCCATAGAGCAATGTAATGAGATGATGCGCGTTCGGTTCATATTCTTCTTCAATGCATGCAAAAGTTAATTTTCAAAGACTGGGTACTGGCACAAGTACGGAATTTAAATGGATTAATGTAATTTTTATTACACGGAGTACCTGTTGGAGGTACTCATACTGGTGCAAACTAAGCTCTCTGCCTATTGAGAGGTGGGGTTGTGGTTGTGGTTGTGGGCGCCTTTCGAAAAACTCATGCAAGCTTTCCAATGCTCCGCGCCGCGCTTTAGTACTGTACCTCGAAGACGGCAGCACGACGACGACAACCACCACCACCAGCAGCTTAAGCGTCTAGAATGGCAACAGTGCGACGAGCGCTCGAAAATGTCACAATTTCATTGGCGCCTACGGAAATAATTCAATCCTCCGACAGACGATGGCAGACGTTGACAGCATATCGAAGCCTCCTCCGAGCCATTACCTACACACCCGACCCCGTCGCGCGAGAATACTGCTACGAAACAGCTAGGGCTCGATTTCGCAACAAGGCCGGCCTATCGAAGACAGCAGATAACAACAAAAGATTGGCTGAACGGCTAAAGAAAGCCCACAGCAGCGTCCGACGTCTCAATCGGGCGAACCGTGGAGTGGTGGAGGATTTGATCAATGTTCTGGATCGGGCATACGGAAAGGCAGGCCCTCAACGTCGATTATTGATCAGGGACCTCTTGCAACCGGACGAGGAGGATCTGCCACAAGATAACGCCGCCTTGAGCTCATTGATTCTTGGGCCTTCGGCTGCGTCGGTCCCAACCTTCGACCATCATCTTAACACGACGAAGAAATTCGAGGCTTTGCTTGAGAGTCAGCTAGTGCGACCTTCCACCGAGCAAAGGGGTAAGGCTTCATTCAAAGATGCAAAGCCAAAGTTACCCAAAAAGAATACATGGGGCCGCCCAATGCCAAACAAGAGGGCGATCAAAATGGTCAAAAGATGGTGGGCCGATGCTTTGGAAAAGATACATCCGCCAGTACCCCACCAGATATGGGATCGATTACGAGATTTCTCTACGGGTGCAATTCCTACTCCCGAGTTCATTCCCCGTCGTTCATCGCCAGAACAGCCTGAAAAACTGCTTGTAATTAATGACCAATTGGTGGTCAATAATTTGCGTAACCCAGCGAGGGAGAAAGGAGAATTGGAGTGGAGAGCGGATCAGAGGAAGATATATGTTGCCCCTCCTATCAAGGAGAGTGACGAGAAGACTGCAGAAACGGCATACAATAGTCCGCGAACAATGCGAAGAATATATGCAGACATATGGGCCAGAACAGCGAAGATGTATAAGGATCTAGATACAAAAGAATGGGTGATCGAATGGGGTTATGGTAAATCGCAATTATTTCAGGACCCTGTTGCAAGCCTGTCTGAATCTCAACTCGAGCTTTTTGAGGGCACAGATAGTGAGATAGCAACGAGCACTCAGCCAGAAGCAGACGAGAAAACAAAACCGGAGAGACGACTCACAATTTGGAATCCCCGCACCCCGTTCTGGAGTCCCCCACCACCAAAGCCGGAACCACCTGTCAATTTGAAAGAACGGGACGACAAATCAGCAGAAGAGAAGAAGGGTGTATCAGAGGAGTACATTATGCGACTTGCGCTCAGACAAAGAGAACTCATCAAAAACAAAAAAGAGGGAAGGGGTATTATGAGAACCTTACCAACCAGAAAAGAATTGGGAGGAAAAAAGCCATAGGGCTACTGTAAGAAAAGAGAGGAAGAAGGGAGATGATATACCCCGTCCATGTAAACTCCTGTAGTTCTAATACTGTACATACAAATTCCCAAGCAAAGTCGAATGCAGTATTCCTTTCTCTTCCTATCTGGTATCAATCCCCTTCCCAGCCAATTTCTCCAATTTCTCCCCATCAACCCTCATACCAACCCACTCCTCCAGCATCTCCGCCCCAACACTCTCCCCTTTGTAGAACTTGATACTCAGCTCATTCCATTTCAAAACATTCCATTCCACTATTCCATGTCAGTTAAGTCCCCACCATCAACAGCCAAATCTCACAACTCCCTGGGCTCGGCTCAAATTCAAGGACCCAATTCAAGAACTTCCAAAACATAAAAGTAAAATAGAAAGACAAACAAAATAATGAAAGAAGATAAAACTCACACCGTCCACCCCCCATCCCCTCCACCTCCCTAGCAAGCTCCCCCAACAACGCCCTCCCAAACCCCTTTCCCCTGCACTCAGGCACCACAAACAAATCCTCGAGATGGATCCCCGGGAGTGCTCGCCAGGTCGAGTACGTGTAATAGTATACTGCGAAAGCTACCGCTTCTTTTTCGCCGGCGGGAAAGAGGAGGAGACAGCGTGCTGGTCGTTGTGGTGTGATTTCTGAGATGTTTGGGGTGGGGAGGGAGGAGGAAGGGGAAGAGGGTGAGGGGGCGAAGGCAATTGTTTTTAAGAGTTTTTCGGGGGTTGCTTCGATGCTTGCGGGGGGCTCTTTTTCGTAGGTTGCGAGAGCGTGGATTAGGTGGAGGATTGTGGGGATGTCTGGGGGTGTTAGGTTGTTTTTGTGCATGGGTTGGATGGGGGTAGGGGAGTGGAGGGTGGAATTGGATATGGGAGTGGAGGGTTGGTGTGAGGGTTGGTGTGAGTGGGGAGTTGTAAGTACCTTCGACATGTGCTTGTCGGATTATTGTTCCTTCAGGGAGGGACATTTTTGGGGTGGTTTGCGACCCTGTAGTGGATGGTAGGGCAAGATAGATTGGATCTGTTATAGAGGGCAGTGACGAAGATCTGAGATTTTGACTCAATTGCCGTTTGTCAACTTGTCAATTTGTTTGTCGTGAAATGTTGACTGTAAAAGCGCGAAGTGTCGGCGCGGGGTTGAAGTGGCTTACTCGAGTATGGCGGGGTAAATGCCAGGTAAATGTGACCTAACTGTTTAGTGAGCTGTATTGGACAACGGGCTCGTGAAATTCATTCTCATCATTACGACCAATGCATTGTCTATCGTACCCGCGTGCTGTCTATGAAGCAATAGTACCCCCCAAGAACTCCGGTGCATCATACACGTCTCCGTCTACGAACTCTACAAATCAAGCCCCTATCCGGAAACAACCCACCCTGTTTACTCAGATCTGGCACCGGAGTCCCATTCCTCTCCAAAGCTTCCTGATCAACTTCAATCTCCAATCTCAGCATCAAAGCCGCCAATCCACCCATAATCTCATTCGTAGCAAAATGTCTTCCAGGACAAAGTGTAGTTCCTCCACCAAAAGGTCTCAGAGCTAACATCCGTTGCTGAATAGCTTTACTCTTCAGTCCACCAAGTGGTTCCGCCATCTTCCTTGATAATGGTTTAGGAGCTGGGTGTTTGCTGTTGATGTCTTCCGACCAGTTCGTTTCTGCCTCCTTATTCTCGTCGACCCGCAGTTCTTCTGATTGCGCGTCGCCATCGACGAATCGTTCGGCCCAGAAGTTGGATGGGTGCGATTCGGGTTTGTTGGGGATACACCAGGTTTCTTCGTCCATTTGAAGGGTTCGGGAGTGCACGATGGCCATGTTGCCTTTTCTGAGGAGGTAAGGTCCAACTTCGCAGTCTTGACGGACTACCCGAGGTGAGGGTGATGCGGTTGCCCATCGGAGAGACTCGAGGTAGACAGATTTGAAGAGGGGAGCAGTCGTGACAGTCTTAAGGTCGAAGGAATTTCCTTCTGTTCTGGAGGCCGAGACTTCAGCGACGAGAGATGCTAGTAAAGGTGGTGAGAGGACCATGCGGACCATGGTTTGCATAGCAATTGGAATTGCGTTCGCGTTGAGCTGAGAATCATTAGTACCATGTCCATAAGCTTAGGGAAACAAAATGGTATAACTCACCCCCCAGAGAAACGCGCATTGATTTCCGGCACGGAATTTCGCACTCAAGCCCTCCTTTCTCAAGAACTCATTTCTCAGCCTCACAAATCTCAATCCCCAATACTCATCCCAATCAGGGTCCGACTCCATCTTGCCCTCCTCACCAGCCTTGATCGCGTCAGACTCCCATTTCTCACACATCTCCTGTCCTTCGTCCAGAAGTGCAAAGGCTGTCGGGATGACAATTCTCGGCATTTCTGTGAACAGACTCTGAAAGTGTTTATCAAATTTCCAAAGCCATGCGTCAATGCCCGGCCAAATCTCATAAATATGAGTTCCAAACAAGGCAGTGATGGAAGCATGACTCCAAGTCTTCTTGACAAATTCACATAAGTCCAAAGTCTCCCATTCGTAGCTCTCCTTTTTGTCTTTTGGGAACTGTTCATCGATATCCTTACAGATGACATCTATGAACATGTTTGTCAATTTGTCAAGGGATATTCCAGTGAGATGTTGAGGTGTCATGTTGTGTAAATCATGGATCACTCTTTGGCCGCTGTCTTGATCTTTGGGGGTCGGTGTAAGGGTCTGGGCACCGTTTGAGAGGATTTTCATATCTTTCTTGTTGGCTCCAAGGATCCCTGATGCTTGAAGGAAAAAAGGGTCGAATATGAATGTTTGAGACCGTCGGTATACTTGAGAAGCAAGCTTGGTATCAAATATTAAATAGAGACGTTGCCCAGCGATATGAACCGTTGCCGCCGGAGATGATGGATGAATTGATCTGGATTTATCAGATTTTGATACTTCATCCCAGAAAGATGTGAACTTACTTGACCCATTCTGTAAATCCATTGATATCGTTCATGAAGCTCAAACCATGGCCCAGCCAGGGAATGTTGTGTACAACTAAAGGCGGTTCACCTTGAGCAACTCTCCATCTGATATCAGTCCACCACCATAATGCAAAAGCCGGAAATGCAATTAGAAGAGTCCAAAAGATTGGAATTGATCCAAGAAGGGAGTTAGCAGGGCTCGTCTGGGCTGAAGTGGCGTTCATGATGGCGGTTGTCCATGAAATTGAGAAAAACAGCCCGCAGCAGGAGGATATCAAAGGTGATAGGGGAATCTAGCAAGCTCCCTGTCGATCACTTTTGAATAGAAAACGTGACGAGCTTTGATGCAGGTACTGTACCTGAAAATCGGCCACATCGACGTTAGAATAGTTCAACTATTTTCTCCTTTTGAATCGCTCACCTTTGTCCATATTAGTATACACAGAGGCATACGAAAAGGATCGAGTCTGAACTGGAAAATGGTGGTTGGATTAAAGCTCTCGGACACTGTTGGTGTTTGAGCGTTGCTCCTACAGCTGCAGGGGGGCGTTGACGTAGTACAAGAGATCACGGAACGAGGTTATTCCGAGGCAAAATTCCAGCGAGTTAGAACTTTTATTTTTCGGATTGGTTTTCTCTAACAGCACAAGTTAGTTCCAAGCGTTAAAATAGTTCAAGTTGTTAGAAAAATTACCTTGTTTGTCGTTGTAATTATTTTGATTGGTCCAAATTCCTAGAATAATAAAATACTTTTAACCAAGTTACGCCAAGAATACCTAGGTAAAGAATTCTCTCCTACTTTTCTTGTTAACCAGGGGTCTATCTGTGTTCTTCAAGGTATTCAAATCATATTTCTAGCAGATTGCGAATACTCGAAACAGAATTAGACGCCTTTTTTTTCTTTTTAATCTTAGCGGTAATACAGAATGTAGCCGCCCCAGCCGCCTGAGTAATTCCGTACAGCAAGCGAGCGTGCCACACCCCATTCTTAACAAGATACTACATATCAATGTCTCGAGGTAACGATGGACCCTCTGAGCGTCACCGCAAGTGCTATTGCAATTCTACAGATCAGCGGCGTTATCATCACCACCTGTTACGACTATCGCAGTCGTGTCAAGGATTCAGCCAAAGATGCAAGTCGTATCATTAATGAACTTAATGCTCTCCGCAGTGTCATCGAGTCCTTGTTCGTTCTTCTCGAAGACGAGCCTGAGAAAAAGCTTTCGGAGCAATCGAATTTGCAGAAACTCGCAAAAGTTGACGGTGTTCTGGAGACATGTAAGGCCGACCTCGAGGCTTTAGGGAAGAAATTGGAGCCTAGGGAAGGATGGAGGGCTGTGAGGGCTGCTATACTCTGGCCACTGACGGAATCTGATACCGTGAAAGCGTTACACAATATTGACAGAACAAAGTCCAGCTTGCAGCTTGCTCTGGTGGCGGATCAGAGGTACGTTACACCGCTTGATAGAGGGACAGAGTTCAATGTTCATGAATCATAGGAAGACAACTCTAAATATACAGAGAGGTGTCGAGTCTTTGACAGAACAGTTTCAATCCAGTATTTCAAGTAGGTAGCTGGTAGAAGAATGGCTGGTCTTCTATTAACTATTAAAGTTAGATGCTCGACGTGAGAAGATTTTACAATGGCTCTCGGCTACAAATTCCACTTCTGCGCATAGCGTAGCTCGTAGAAGATGTCAAGATATGACTGGATTATGGTTGATTGAGGGTGAGCTATTCAGTCGCTGGTCTAGCTCTCCAATGTCATTCTTGTGGATTTACGGTATACGTGAGTTGACATTCCTCCTCAATAAAGATGACTCCAGTCATTAACTTATTTCCAAGCGGGATGTGGCAAGACAATTCTTGCGTGAGTTCAAAACACCCATATAGCTTGGTCTAACAATTGAACTCAAGATCAACCATCATCGATACTCTTCGTGAGAGGTACCCAACACCTGAAGAAGCTGCACTTGCGTACTTCTATTTTGACTTCAACGAGAGCCAGAAAGGCAAAGCTGATTCCTTGATTCGTTCATTGGTCGCCCAACTTTATGGCCAGGCGTCACATACTCCTGCCGGGCTTGAAAAACTGTACAATGAATTTCAGAACACTTCATTCCAACCGCCCTTGGCCAGTCTCGTTCAGGTTCTCTCCCAAATTATCACCTGCTTTCCGAAAGTTTACATCATCATCGACGCGTTAGACGAGTGTGAAGAGTTGGACGAGATTCTGGATATCCTTCGCGTGGTACAAGGCTGGAAAGAGAATCGTCTGCGTACAATTGTAGCAAGTCGAGATCTGGTAGACATCAGAAATTCGTTATCTCAGGTCGTCACCGACACTCTCTGTGTCGAGACTTCGAATATTGGCCAGGATATCTCGATATACATCGCTGAAAGGTTAGAAGTCGACTCCAGACTCGTTAGGTGGCCACCTGAAATCCGTGACATGATACGGAAAACGCTCATGGATAAAGCACACGGGATGTGAGTACGATTTCTAAATGGGGGAAGCTGGTATTAACGAAAATGAAAAGGTTTCGATGGATTGAATGCCAACTGGATAGTTTGAGAAATTGCCACACCATCAAGGATCTCAAGAAAGACTTAGATACCCTACCCAAAACACTTGAAGAGACATACGAGCGGATACTGCTTCGCATAGACGAAAGGGACCGAGAAGCTGCCTTGAAGCTCCTGCGGTGGGTATGCTTTGCATCTCGTCCTATAACACTAAAAGAAGCTACCGAGGTCCTCGCCATAAATGCAGATGAACAGCCTTGCTACGACCCTGATCTGAAGCCACTTGATCCCCAAGATACCATGTTCCTATGCTCAACGCTGCTCACAAAGGCGACCATCCGTGGTAATTCGGATATACGGGCATACGAGGGTGGTTACTATTCCAATCACGTAGATACGCAATTAATCAGACTGGCGCATCTCTCAGTGAAGGATTATTTGATATCGGACCGAATAAAGAGCTCTAGATTGTCATTCTTTGCTCTAGATACCCAGCTCGCAAACACAACCATAGCGAGGTCGTGCCTTTTCTATCTCCTACAACCTTCATTAGAACCAAACCACCGCGACAAGGTAGATCTCAGGCACCGTTTGAATAAGTGGCCTCTATACAACTACGCCGCGAATTTCTGGCCTTTCCACGTCAAAGAATCAGCCCACGATGACCTCGAACACTCGACCTGGAAACTCCTCAACCAGTTCCTAAGCACCCGTAATACACCAAACGGCGGTCATTATCTTGCCTGGATAATTTACCTTACTCCAGGAATCAGCACGGAAGTCGCGAAACGCACACACCCAATATATTACGCTGCATCATTTGGTATCAAATCTTTGGTGCGACATTTCATTATCACAGACCCCGAGCTTGATATCAATGCAACAGGAGGTCGATTTGACTCTACCGCCCTTCAAGTCGCGGTATATCGGAAACACCCTGACGTTGTTAAACTTCTTTTGGAAGCGAAAGCGGATCCGAATATACGCAATAGTTTGGGGGAGAGCTGTATGCAATGGGCTGTTACTCTGCGCAACAAGGAACTTCAAGGGCTTTTGAAGAGGTATGGAGCCTGGAATTAGACGAGAAACCTCCGCTATACAAGTATAGCTCGAAAATTGAATGGGGCACGGTCCTTCGAGCACGTGATCTACCCCCTCCCCCCCACTTCCCCCCCAATAACCGACCTCGGGAATGTAGTCGTGTAGTCAACGTGCCATATCGGCACCCATATTATTATGACTAAACATTCTGTTATTATCTTGTAAGCATTGCAGTTTGTAACACTATCCTAAACGTCCCCAAACGCCAGCCTCTGTATGATGACTTTGTATACAAAAGATATCTATTGGTTGAACACAGCTCTTCGCAGAGGTCACACCTAATTTCCAAACCCATCTACAAATCAATTCTTCCTCTGTAATTAATGTACAGTATGCCCAATTCATTGTTTTGTTTCCCCGCCATGTTCGTTCTTCCAGCTGCCAGCATAGTGGTGCGTTACCAACGCTGGACCTACTGGATCATCCTCTGCGTAATGGTTCGATGAGGCCGCGAAAGAGAACCCAGGCATGATCAGGACGTCATTCACCAATATCGGTTCAGTAAGATTATATGTATCAGATTCCTCAAACCCGTTCTGCAGTGTCGATTTCAAGCTTTTCATGATACTCCAAGTCATTCTCCTGGGTCCTGTCATATCCACCACGCCTCCATCCCCGAGAAGTTCAATTGTCAATTCTGAAATCGTCACATTCTTCTCCACGCTTAGATCGTGAAGGCCTTGCACAGTGTCGTTGATCACCATGGACAAATGAGGCGAATTCTGTTTAGCCATTATGGTCCAGGTCTCGAATTCTCGCACGAAATTGTCGCCCCATCCTACATCAAACTCCCACCCCACGACGAGGTCGGTCTCTTTTTTGTATCGCTCGGGGATCCAGTCGTCGATTGGTGTTTCTCCACATGAGACGTCCAAATCATTCCAGATACCACCTTCACGCAAAAGGAGCAGATGTCGCAGCAAATCCGCTTTCAGGATAGGGATTTTTAGGGAGAGGTACAATTCCACAATATCTGGGCGATGGGCAGCAAAGTTTTCTTGAACATAGGCATCGCCTGACTCGTCGGTGAGGAATTTTGATTCGTAGCCTGGGTTGTTTTTGAGACAGAAAGCGAGATACTCTTTCGCTTGATCGCTCAGACCTTGAGGGCCATGTTTATACCACAAAATTCGCGGGATTCCAGTAGTGGTTGCTGGGGTCGTTGTGGGTATAAGTGGAGGTGGGGTATTGTGGTGTATTGAGTCCGGTAAAGACCAGGTTGTGTAGTTCACATGGAGAAATATAACGGCGCACAGTACCAGGAACACCGGAGATATTGAAGATTTAAGGGAGGAAGAACGAACGCGTGCTATTCGAAGCAACATAACAAACAAGACTGACAATGTATTGAATAGAGAATTTAGAATGGGAGTATCATACAGAAAAAAAAGGGGGTGGGGGGGAAGAGAAACAGAATAACAAATTGGATGCATTGCTGGGGACAAAGGGCTGGCAGGTTATTAAGAACTAGCGGCCTGAACCTTCGTTCTCTATGGAGAAAGCCAAGTTTGCCATCCGAAGAATGTATTGGTGCTTCTAATGTTGGTTCCCCATAAAACTCCAGCTTCTTAATGGCAAAAAATATAACGGGAAGTCCGCATGCAGCTTAGCTTCGCTAGGCGAGCCAGGCCGCGCTGTCTCAGCCCGTGGCGTGCTAGGTAAATTTGACGCCAGGGTTACGCCAATGGACCATGTGCTCGGTCCCCCATAGGCCATCTCGAAGGATTTCTACAGCGGTTCATAGTCAGTGCGTCTTTCCTCTGCGCTATCGCTTGACGCACTGACTATTTACAGTATCGTCCACCCTGCCCCTGCTACCCTCTGCCTACAAATTTCAACTTAGTATTACTTGGGCAAACCACAATTAAAATTCTTCGTTCAAAGACTAATAGTGTTCTTAAATACTGCTTTATTATCTTCTTTTTTTTGAGCCAGTTTTATTGTGTTATTGCTGTGTTGCAAGCCCTTGAAGTTATTGACAGGGGTTTAGGGGTGGACCATACTTAACCGCTCGGAGCCGCTGTACGTAAGGGGGTCACAAGTGGGACTCGTCCACCCCCCTGTTTCTGCCAGTATTCCATGACGAATTAGGAAATAAAGTCTATTTTTACCACCCAGAAACACCCCCTTTCCTTAGTCTGACCTTCTCTAATCT
>UNPT01000682.1:0-16594 GCA_900536445.1 Hymenoscyphus occultus | reverse complement strand
CGGTACATGTTTCGCTTAGTATGAAGTTGCGCTGAGCTGAGCCTGGGCCAATCGGTAAATGTGATTCTATGGAGGGATCACAATTTGTGGTCCTTGTAGAGATGTGGAGAATATCACAAGTTGTGATCCCTGTTGATGGAGGGATCACAAGTTGTGGTCCTTGCAGAGATGTGGAGAATATCACTTGCTACCAAAGAAGGAAAATATATTCCACAACCTTCAGCTTGAGACGTCATTGGCAACTGGGAGCGAAGTGTTATGCAATGGAAGGCAGGTGAAGGAGTGACCCCTGTTGATGGAAGGATCACAAGTTGTGGTCCTTGCAGAGATGTGGAGAATATCACAAGTTGTGGTCCTTGCAGAGATGTGGAGAATATCACAAGTTGTGGTCCTTGCAGAGATGTGGAGAATATCACAAGTTGTGATGCTTGTAGGAATGTGACAAGTTGTGACCCCTGTTGATGGAAGGATCACAAGTTGTGATGCTTGTAGGAATGTGGAGAATATCACAAGTTGTGATCCCTGCTGATGGAGGGATCACGTGGTCCTTGCAGAGATGTGGAGAACATCACAAGTTGTGATGCTTAGGGGAATGTGACAAGTTGTGACCCCTGTTGATGGAAGGATCACAAGTTGTGATGCTTGTAGGAATGTGGAGAATATCACAAGTTGTGATCCCTGTTGATGGAGGGATCACAAGTTGTGGTCCTTGCAGAGATGTGGAGAATATCACTTGCTACCAAAGAAGGAAAATATATTCCACAACCTTCAGCTTGAGACGTCATTGGCAACTGGGAGCGAAGTGTTATGCAATGGAAGGCAGGTGAAGGAGTGTGGTTGCGACGTTGGATTCTCTCGTGGCTGACTAAGTTGTTTTGATGGTCCTCTTCCCCGGGTGGGGAAAGCTAGGGCAGGGAGACCAACAAGGAGGTGAGAAAGGTCTAGTATCTAAAATTTGTATGGTCTAGTGCGTAGAATCCAGGCATATGTATAGTCTATATGACCCCCTGATCAAACACGTGAGCGTATCGCAACAATAAAGAAAGCATCTTAGAAAGCGTGGTATTATATATCTATAGTTGAAAACGCTTCTCTTATTAATATATAAACGACGCTTTAATCTAATGAAATTCAAACTTACTGATTTCGCGAAGATCAAGATATTACTTAGGTTAACATCTCGCTTAATAATTTAGGGGTTGCGAAACGCCTAATTAGACGGTACATTTAAGCTAGAAGAACATTAGAGCCGCCGTAGATAAAAGAATTAGTAGCGACACTAATTTAGACAGACAAATGTATTAAACAAACAAATGTAGCATATAAGTCTACATAGTAAAAGTAAACATTTCTTCGTTTTATCTATGCTTCTAATAAAATAAAATAAAATAACATATTTAAAGATATATAAGGAATTTATTCTATTAGATTATATTACTACATTTATTATTTGGCTCTTTCCCATTCCCATATTTCTAATTAGTGCCAAAGCTAAAGGACGTAACTAAAGAGCGTACCCGAAGAAGAAAACTCCTCGCAAGCGAAAGCTTGCATCTGGGCGTGGAGCAAAAAAAAGAGAGGAAGAGAATGCAATACTACAGCAGAAAACTCCAGGAAACAAAACATCTGCGCTCAAAACGTCCCACTTATCAGTACCTCATAAATTTCCACTACCAAAGCTAGATAGGAATCACTCATATCATCAAACCAACATCATCAGACTCAAGAATATAATTACAACAAAACAAGGCGCGGTAAAAAGGTGTGCTGCCAGGTTGATTGTAAATTGTAATAGCAGAAATTCCCTCTACTTGTATCAATTTTTCTGCATTTCCTATCCTATCGCGGTCTCGGTCTCGGTCTCGTTTTCATCTATGAAAGTTCGAGCAGACATGGTAAAAGGTGAAAAACGAAATTCGATCCTATCCCCTAAAAATTCTTTTCTAAGAGATCATTCAAAGAATAAAGATACACCCCCCTCCAAAAGAAAAATTAAGAGAGAAGATTTTTTTTCTAGCCCAAAGTTTGTCACTATTCCAGAAAAAGAAAAGAATAAGACAAGGTTTTCCCTAGCTGATACCGCCCCGCATTCAAGCAATATTCTCCTATACAAAACAGACGGATGCGAAAGAAGAAATTAAAGAGACTCCTGAAAATTCATGCCAGCAAATAAAAACGTCACTCCTATGGACGATTATTGAAAACACGAAAGAAGTTTCGGTCAGAATTTCATTAAAAAAACAATCTATACGCTGTAATTCCTGTGCAGATAATGTTGAATAAATCGGTAAAATAGGTAGAAAAACTTTCTAGAGTTAATGCTACACTAGCGTCCGTGGATCTCTACCATCCCAAAAACCGAAGAAAGAAGAATCAGTTAAATCGTTAGGATCATAAGAATCATTAGACTTATCGTGTAAATCACTCTCTGATTTGTAATCGTTCTTGCGATCGTCGGCATCAAAAACTACAAATTCCTTGGTAGTGAAAGGTTTTGTCGTTATTTTATCAAATTTAAGCTAGGGTGATTACCTAGTGGTAAAGAGATGTTTTCACTCCCGGCGGGCTCTTGGAAGTTTGGTATCATCATCTGCACGACTACCCCAGGATGTCTATAAATATTAGTTTTCTGACTGACCTATGAATGACGGACAAATTACCTCGCGAAGTGTAAATAGAGCATGAAGCTTAATGAGGCCATGAAAATATCCAAAGATAATAGAAACAGGCAAATAGATCAAGTCATATGGCTGTCGTATAAAGAGCTCAACTAGTTTAACAACCTTGCTAATAGCCATCCACACAAGCTGAGCTAGAATAGCATAGTATTGTTGTTCTGGGGTCCAATTTGCGGTTGCTTTAAATGCTAAAAAGATGATAAGTGGATCGAAGGCAAAAGAAAGCGAGGTAAAGGTAGCAATGTACAAGGCGTATGTTGACCATTTTTGTTGCCTTTAATCTTGTTAGCACAGTGTTCTCTCCTACAACACGACTGCTGACTTACTTCCAAACGTGCTTTTCGGTGACCAAACTAGTGTAGTTGCTTCTCCAGTTACTGCGAGCCCATCGCGAACACTGGTACAGAAACTTGATGTTATTTTCAAGCGTCGTCTCAATCTCGCACTCCTTGTTGTACTGAATCCAAGTCTTCCATTGATTAGATACCAACCATCTGGTAACAAAATTGTCATCGTCGGCATTAAGTTGAAATTTGCCCCATCGTTCGGTCTTGAATCCATTAAGGAACAGAGGACTCTGCAGAATTTCAGAGCGCAACGCACACGTACGCCCAGACATACAAGAGGTACCACCATCGATGCCGTGTGTAGCGGAGATTTCGAAGTTTCGTCTCTCGATGTAAGCAGCCCCCAGCCAATTGAACATGTACTCGGTCACGGAAGCCGACTCGAGGCGCTGCACTCGCTGACAAGGGCCCACTCCCCCCATTTTTGCGTCTTCAAATGGAGCCAGGAGCCAGGGAAGAATAGTGCGGGGCCACGTGACGTCGTCGTCAGCCATGATTATGATAGATGTTTTGACCTCTGGAATAGCTTCGCAGACTTGAATACGCTTGTTGGCAATGCGGACATGGAATACTCGGATGTTCGACACCTCCAATGTTTTTACGAAAGTCAAAAGTCTTTCGTACTTGTCGGAAGTT
The DNA here is from genome assembly GCA_900536445.1 of Hymenoscyphus occultus. Taxonomy (NCBI): domain Eukaryota; kingdom Fungi; phylum Ascomycota; class Leotiomycetes; order Helotiales; family Helotiaceae; genus Hymenoscyphus; species Hymenoscyphus occultus. The sequence continues at coordinate 12,933 of UNPT01000682.1, read as the reverse complement.
GTGACCAGAAGAAGCTCGTACGGTTGACAAGCTAGGATACTTTGCAAGGACCCTCGCAACTCTTCAAAGTTATTGTGGATCGTTGGAATAATGACCGTGACATCGTTGGCGGTATATTGGGGGTTGGCATAGATGGGCACAGACTTGTAGCACCAATGGCTGATGGAATTGACAATGAAGCGAAAATAGCGATGAAGCCTATGGAGTCACTGTTGCATTAGCAGGTGTCCAACGTCGGTGGGGGTTTGATTTCTTTGAGTTCTTTTTTTTTTATTTTTAACTTCGACGTGCATAGAGATGTGGAGATCGGAACATACCAGAGGAACCAAAAGGTCCATTGCCAGGGCGTGAGGAGATCTAGGATCAACATGGTGTATTGTTTTTTCTTTCAAGTCCTTTGACCAACTGAATATTAATCATGTGATAGGCGAGGCCAAGATTGTTTACCACTCGCAAAGGTGCCGAAAGACAACCGCAGCTTTTTGCGAGGCTGAATGTGCTGTGATTTTGGCAGCTGCTAGAGGCGTTCTGCAAGGCGCCCGTTTCTGGAGAGCTCTTTCACTGGAGCCAGCCGTGAAGTTTCAACTTGACTGCAACGCTGCCCAATTCCAATGCCACTTTTTCTGTCTTCGCTTTGACAACAAAAATGCAACCTGCAACCTGGAGGGATCAGGAAAATGATGGATGGCAAGAAATGTCTCCTTCTAGAGGTGGGATAGAGGAACGGTTGAGAGATCGTCGTCAACCCTGTATGTTCTTTAATTGCTCGTACGGAAAGCACCTAGTACAGAGAAGGTCGAATGGACATGTTAAGAGTTGGTCTATTCGCTAGGAGGAAGAGGAAGCGATGACCTCAGGGCCTCTCGAGGACTATATAGTTCAGCCACGGCGACTACGACCAGCCGTGTAGCAGAATTGAATTGAAAACTACGGACGCGAACCCGATCAGTCATTTAACCATAGGTCAGACCGCTCCTAACCAGAGGTATGGTACGATTGGAAGCCAACCGCCCGTTCAGGGTGTACCGTGAAATGAAACTTGCCGTGCAGGAGCCAATGGACCTACGGAGGGCAGCATTCCGCGTTCATCTGTCTTAGCATACACATTGGGCGCCCGCCATTCCATTACGACTGACGTGTGTATCTCAATCCTGCGGTGCGAGTGATTTCTCCATTTTCTAGGTTCTAATTAGTCTCATCTTTTTGCTCGTCACGTTTTGTTTTTCCTCTTCAAATTACCTTACCCTAGTTTGAGAAGAGCCTAAATGTTTTCGTGTCAGAGACTCAATGAAGTCGTACAGCTCGCTGCGACGTCTAGAAGGAATGGGTGTCTGGATGGTCGTGCTCTCTCCAATGACAGTAGCTCCTTATCTTGTTCCAAGGTAGCCTCTAAAGAGGGCCATAATAATAATGAATCAAATGCTTATAATTGATATACCTGTGATTTCTTTTAGAAGGGTACTCAATTTTAAATATCAGGGGATTAAGCGAGCTGATATTTTCTAAAGCTCGGATGGTTGATAGTAGGTGGCGATTGGGAGGGTATTCATAGATTATGAGGATCACCATTTGTTTCCAGTTTAGAATGGAAGGGTGGGTAAAGAGAGAAGAGTAGTAGATATGAGAAGATTGGCTCAATTCTACAAAGAATGAACTGCCAGTGCTTAGGTCACGTGTTGATCTAATCCGCATCTGTACTAGCGAAGAGGCAAACACTCACCTCTCGTGAGGACTAGATACGAGCGAGCTCTTGCCCGTTATACAGGCAGAGAAAGAGCTTCTAGAATATTTTACTCAACTTCCAAGCCGAGTGTGAAGGTTTCTGATTTTGAACAAAAAGTGAATATAGCTGTAATTGGTAATCAGCTTGTACGTAAATACTTGGGTACTCTTCCCTCTTTGCGATGAATCTAATTTATTACCTTGACATCAACCAGGAATACCCATCTCGGGACGCCATTGTTTGCAAATCACTTCAACTACTGGAAGGTTATAAACCCTTTCGTGGCGGTGGCGAATATGTTTAGCATATATTGCTAATGGCCGCTAGAGAACATGGGCAGCTTCTAGGTCTGAAGGCTTAGGGTAATTTACCTCGGTCTTAGACGCGGTTCGGAAAAAAGGGGGGGTGTCACGTGACTGTCTGACCACGCTCTTCGAACGGCTTAGGCATATACGCCTGCCAAGCTCTAAGTCTTTGGAATCCGGGTCCTTGGGATCAACAAGTACATCAGATGTATTCCTGAAATAGATGAGACGACCTGTCACTTAGAGCGAACAGGGGTAAATCATGTAGGTCAAATGTGGTAGAATAACAAACTAAGGACTCTAGACCTCGTGGCTACCTCCTGAATATCTACTTACACCTATTCTCGAGTCTACGGGTAACTATAGGGTCTTTCTAGGTTATACTCTTAACGGCTCTAATATAGTTCGACGACAGTTAAAAACTGTGAGTACAATACTTTACATCGTATAGAGTTGTATGATCTGTGCGCGCTCACTGATCAGTGTTAGTTTAACCCTATGAAAGAGTATAGACAAAGCGTTAATGTAAATGGAATAGTATCGTATATTGACTATTCAGATGTGCACACCGAGTAAAGGTGTACGTAGGAACACCCTTATTATATAGTGCCACTGAAGCCGTACCCCTGCAAGCTCCACTTAGTCAGCGGAGTAGCCTATTCGGGTATAGCTTTACAATAAGTGCTATTCACTTATTATTCGTAAAGCGACAAAAATATAATTAATAGTTTTTATATAGTAATAATCCTGCGAGCTCGCTCCCTTGCAAGTCGATATATGTCTTAGTTAAGGTTTTATATTATGATAATAATATGTTGTTTAATTAGGAGGCAAATAGTAAGGAGAAGACGTAAAGGCGGCTAATTACGTGCTAAGACTCTAAGCGAGACAGTCCTGAGTCTACGTGCGGCTCTCGGTATAAGTTACCTAGAGCATTGCTATACGCCGCCGACATTATTTAAGTTTACTTTTTATAGATATTATATTAGTACCGCGAGAACAGGTAAATAAAGTTTATATTCTTCGATTATTTATACTCTATCTAGCTTATCTGTGTTTTGAATTCGATCCTTACTCGATATAGGCGCGAGAGTAGTAGTTATAATTTTGGTATTCCTTCAATTAATTATAGCTAAGCAAAACAAAGTCCATATACTAAGTTAATACAAATATATCTAACGTGGTATAGCACCAAGTCGGCCACCTTTCATTGGCATTGAAGTTCAAGTACTAATAAATCAACCATAACATATTATATTAAATATAACTCTGAAGAGTCTGGGGAAGTAGACATATCTTCATCTAATTGAAAAGTTCGTGCATTGTGACCAGCTTTTCCGCAAGTGCTACAACGTCGCCTAGACGGTTGCCCCTCCTTCCGATTATCCCCTCGCACCTGGTTATCCACATCCTTCTGGGCTAAAACATCCTGTACATCCTCTACACCCCCTCAACGGACATGACTATTTTTAGCCCTACGGCATTTACTTAGGGCTTCATTGGCTGCTGGAAGGGTGCGTACCTCAGTGGACGAAAGGGTCATCTCATGGGCGAGCAACGTAGAAAATAGAGGAAGGAACGGAACCCATCCAGCGAGCGAAAATTACTGTCGCCGTATTGTTCTAATAAATGCATGTAAGATAAATTACGCAACTATCGGTGGCCTCGATCTGCGGCCACCTTCTAGGCGATCTTTATTCTCCATCACTTTGGTTGAATCCAACCAGTGACCTCGATCTGCGGCCAACTTCTCTATTTGCAGACCTGGAGACAGGACATTTACTTATTGGTAGCGTTACATTATTGTACTTAATTATCAAATGCAAGCGCAGTCACATCAACTCTGCAAGTCAAATGCAACCTCCTTGTAAAGCATCCCTCCTTGGCGTTTTGCTGATATACCTCTTCAGTGACCTTAATCTGCGGCCACCTCCTAGGCGATCTTTACTCTTGCTCACTGACCACCGAACAGAAGTTGCAAGGCAATAATTAGCACTGGGATTGGTGGACAGTCCCACGAATGATATTCGATCAGTGCGTCACGGAAGAATTGGAGCTCGGGTCCGCCAACAAATTGTGAACGATAATCGAGACGAGGCACTCAGGTGAGCGAAAGTAAATATTACCGAGGAGGTGGCCGCAGATCCGGGCCACCGCAGAGGTTGTCGCATGTTGCCCAACCAATTCCAACAAAGGCGCACATCTCAAGCATGCAAGGTTCCTGGGCCGTCTACGCTATTGCGAAATATTTGCATAAATACTTTGGGGTAATGTGGACTGTAGAACCTAGTCAGCAGAAGACCTTTCAAGAGATTATAAACACACAGGTTCAGCTACCCTTCATCTAAGTTTCGGTGCTTTGAAAGTTTATATAATTCTTATGACTACAGAGAATGTAAAGATGTCTATGCTAGGATTAGCAATCTTGGAGATTGGAGCTGTACAGAATTTATCTTAGGCGTGTTTGATCAGTATTTAAGTGGGGTTTGCAAATTGAAGCTTTTATGCGATAAAGCCCTTAGTTAACCAGATCCTCCAATCATTCAGTTCACGTCAAAATCTATCACCAGTCGGCGGTTATTCATTCCTTTGATCAGGGATTTAGTCTCCCACATTGCTGTGGCTAACCATGGCTTAGAGGCTGCGCAGATTGCTCCTAATAAGAGGGAATCTATAGCCGAAGAACTAGGCCAAAGTCTGGTATGGGTGTGGGTCATAGCTGGGTGACACAGGGTGCTCACAACAGTAGAGGTTAGCGGCCCTGCTGCTATATCACCTCCAGGGATGTAAGCATCCACATGGCTCACTTGATCGAATCGGCCCAGCCGTTGGAATGGGAAGACAGCCAAAATTGGAACATATCCTTGCTTAGTGTTTCATTTTGCAGCCTGGGTGGTGGCGAGGTAAGTAGATAGGTTATCAATATATGCAAGCTCCCTGAAAATTGGATTCTTTGAACCCTGTTTGTGATAATCCTTTACGTATCCATACATTTTTGCACGACCTCACTTACCCCAAATCGTGCTAAGCGACCTAGTAGCGAATAGTTACAGGATAACGACTAAAGCGCTGCTTGCATCCAATCGCTTATTCCGTCATCGTAATTGCAACGGTTGGTTGCATGTGCGATCCTTTTTGAACCCGTTTCATTAGTCAATTATGGAAAACAAGAACGGAAACCATCGCACTGCCTCCAGATATCAACGAAACAGCCAACTTTCACTCGAGACTGCCACTTCGGTATGCATATACCAGGACACAATTTATACATCCTAATAGTATTATAAAGCTTTAATATGCCAATAGCATTTTATATTCATCACATATAAAATGCGGTGCGGAATAGTACGTAATAGTAGAGGATGAAAAAGGTGCCTTCGTTCTTGTTTTAGAGAACATCTTTGATGTTGAAACTGGGGACCCTGAAAAAGTGGCGATAACCTTAAAATGAGTAGTCGTTATCCATTGCATGCCGATCGATCACTCTTTAGCGCCTTCGTATATATTGAAGTCTGATACAGGGGTATCCTACCGAGCTTTGTAACGAACATAAGCTGACAAGGGGAAAAAGGTGGCAATCAAATGACGGAAGGAGCTGTTATAGCGGGGGTTCAAGCACTAGCTTGTTAGGAGAGGTAAGATCTCTGCGATCAACGAGTTTAAGTACTCGTTAGATTACTAATTACAGATCCAATTCCGCACACGTGCCGCTACAACAACGTGACATGAGCGCCCCCAGCTCCAAAATATTCGCCCTGAGAAAGATTCGACAGGATGCATCATGGGTAGCTCTTCTAAATATGGTGTTTGCAATGGGCAGCATTGTGGCCACCAAGTCGGACGACCATAGTCATATCAGCTATTACACAAGAGCAAAAGACCATCTAGGCCTCGACAGTTTTAGCAGTGGACATTTAGAGACCCTACAAGCGTTCATATTGATGGGAGGGTACTACCTACACTATATCAACCAGCCAAATATGGCAAACGCTATTACCGGAGCCGCTCTGAGGATGGCATGTGCTATGGGTCTTCACCGAGAGAGCTCGCTAGATTGTTCGAATGGAAGCAATCTTCTCCGGGAGCAAAGGAGGAGAACATGGTGGAGCCTATTTTGCCTGGACACATGGGCGAACACTACACTTGGAAGGCCATCCATGGGGCGCTGGGGACCTGGGATTACCATTCGCTCCCCAGAGGAGAGCAATGATTTGGTACGTGATTTTCTTGACTATAGTTATATGCGTTGACTAAGCTTACATTCTCTACAGAAGGTTATGGGACAACATGCTGGAATCATCCCGATGATAGAAAATATCAAGTTTTGCAAACTTTCGACCAAAATCCAAGATATTTTGGCTCAATCGCCCCTTCTTCACCACAGTCAGCTAAGCGAACTTGACCACGAACTCACAGCATGGTATGATAATCTACCTTGGGTCCTGAGATCGACTGAGCTATGTCCGGAGTCAATCTACACTGCGCGATGCATCATGAAATGGCGTTACCAAAACCTTCGCATTGTGTTACACCGACCTGTACTCCTGCATCTCGCTAATTCTAGTAACGATGTTACAGCCACACCTGACGAAATTGCAACGATAAACAAATGTCGCATCCTTGTAAAAGAAACAATCGAAGACATCGCGCGCGAATGGGCACGAAATCAAATGTTAGGTTGGGGTGCTGTCTGCTTCATGTATCAAGCTTCAATGATTCCCTTCTTAATGATGTTTTGGGAACCATGGAATACGGATCTGGTCCGGGTTTGCCAAGGACAAATTGAAATTGTCTTGGAAGCCTTGGATGGAATGTCGGATTGGTCCCTGGCAGCTAGACGAAGCAGAGAGGTTCTAGTTAAGATGTACGAGGCAAGCAAGAGTCCTCTTACACGACAAAGTAGTCCACGCATAGGCCCGACTATGGTTAAAAGCGAAGGTGGAGCCAATAGACAGGTTTTGACACCACCCTCACCGATGAACATGAGTGGTATTCAAGGCGTGGATGGAATAACACATATTATGAACGGAATGAGTGGCATGAATGGGCACATGATGGATGGAACAGGAATACAGCACGTTGAAATGACTACTGAAGATGGTATGGTCATGATAGACCACCCAGGAATATGGGATCTAGATGGGATGCTTTGGGGCAGTCTGCCTGACGGACTCCATCTGCCTTTCAATGGCATGCCCGTGGAATTTGAGGGTACTGAGATACCACCATATGACGGAAATTACATGTTAATGCATCAGTAACATCAACGACATTATACGTGACGACACAACCTTTACTTCGTGTCTCGAAAATCTTTTTACTTGGTTTCTTTAAGGTGGTGTGGATTTTGCGGAGCGATCTTAGGGGCGAAAAAGTGGCAAGAATTAGTTGTTGATACCCGTGAGGCAATACATGGTCTCTGTTCTGCCGGCGTTACATTGGAGGGTCACCATTCGTTTATTCTTTTTTTCTATCTGTCTCTTCTGTACATACTAGCTTTATACCCCCGTTACATATGGAATCCTAAAAGGCACATAAAAAGCAGTGAAATTAAACATCTTCATCACTATTGCATTTCAATGTTGCGAGTGCATATGAAGTTCAGATATTCAGTGACGTTGAGATTGCTGATCCTCTGTTAAAGGAGGCTGATCTCTTGGCATACACAACAGCAGTAATGTAGCATGAAGTTTACCTTGTAGCGCATCAGGAGAAAAGGAACAAACTGAACCCACATACTCGTACGCCACCCCTTCCATCTCTATAATCCCATATCTCCCTCTTCCGATTTCTCCTCGTAGAGGATTGCAGGCCAGCATTCGCCTCCCTCGTTCTTCCCCACAAAAAGCCCCAGATTCACATCGCTCACCCCTCACCCCAGACTTTTACTAGCCCAAAAGTTACTTACCTCATTGGACCCCATACTTTCCCTGTATGAAGAAGACGCTAGAAGAGCCGATACCGACATTCGAAAATTGGCAGTCCACTGGTTAACAGGGATGGTGTAGCTTATTCCACTTTTTATCCGCGAGTTCTTGGTTGGGATGGTTTTGTATCCCGGGGCTGGGCGCTTAGGCCTTGTTGGGATGGGAATGGATACTGAAGTTATGAGTGAAGGATTTAGGGTAATCATCAGAGGTTATTGGGTATGTGAGCTGTTTGGGATGAGCTGAGAGAATTTGAGCTTTGCTTCGCGTGTAAATATAGACTTTACGTTCTCTGTATTAAGGAAAGTCTAGAATGTTTGCTTATTACTTGGAATATAAATGCTTGCATTTTATGTAGAACCATAAAGATAAACTAGTGATATAGGTTGATACATGCTCAGAAATTGACAGGTTTCTTTGGACCCTTTTATCAGAACTTACCTGGGAATCATTACTTTACAATTCACAATCGAGAATGTGAACTGTGCAAATATTGAAATAACATTCGTTTTTATTTTCGAGTGATGCCATGAAGAACTACATACCCATAATTTTGTTAGTCAACAATTATGCTTGCTTGCCAACCAGAGTCGAGATATATACATGTATTACATGAAGCATTAACACATATTACGAAATCCGTTCGTGGCCATCCTTAATGACACCCCACACTTTCACCTTAAAGCTCTTTTCGAAGCCCATCCAGCCATCCAAACGACCCAGCACCACCAAAACCGCACACCAAAACCAACCCACGACATTTCCTCTCGAAGCCCTAAACCCACTTCCACTACCAAAGAACTACCCCATCGAATCTTCTCAAACTCCCTCAAATCCCAACACCACAACCTCCACCAACACCGCCACCCAGAAATACACAAGCGTACAAATCAGCCTATTTCCCCACAGAGTCCACAACCTTATTTCACATCCTCATACCCACCCCTCGCTACTACTCAAGGGATTTTTCGTGATTAGCGAGGTCGCGTGCCAACCTCGTTTCTTTTATTCAGGTATGGGGTCAAGTAGGTCATGTAGAATTGATTGTCTTCTAAAGGAGCTCTGCTTCAGAGTATATATCTATAAAAAAAAGGGGGGGGTAAAAGTGTAGAGTAGCATCCTAATATGGAAGTAATGCAAATAATGAAATACATGTATAAATAATGAAATAAGTGTAATTCACAACAATTTCTCAATATATAGGATTCTACACAAAAACACGCAATATTTTCTTGGGATTTTCGGCGGAATGGAAATCAGATATGTGAATAATTGAAAACATCCAAAAAAGTATGCGAAAGTCAGTCTAGCAGTCTAACTTAAAGTACGTACTTTCCCCCGCCTTCCTTCAACACCACCACCACCACCACCCTAGCAATGCCTCCTTTAGGATGGCGGAAAGACAGGGCATCCCTTTCTTCTCAAACACTCGATTCTTTGCAAGCCAGCCTCGACGACTATCCCAGAGGATCGCCAACCTCAAACGGAACGCACCACCAACAGACGACGAGGACTTAGACGACGAAGACTCAATGTTCCCTCTTGACCTCTTTATGAATCCTGCCAAAGATACAGAGCCGGAGGATAATACGGTAGAGCAAATGCTGTTGGGCCTAGAGAACCATACTGATGTTGAGGATTATCTACCAGACTTGGTGGATCGATATGGTAATCTGGGTGTGGAAGTGCCAAACGAGACAGTATTTGTCCATCATGATTCAGAGCCGTATGTCGTCGAGAAAGAGGGCGTTCCGGACGAGCAATTGGCCTCTTACCCTAAGCTTGAATTACGCGCAGGAAAGAAAGGGAATCAACGATACCGTCTTTAATGGAAGTATCTCCCACTCGAATGGAAGGTGTTGATTTTGAAGATCCGATCGAGTATTACAAGTAAGGTGGTGGTGTTATTGAAAGAGCTTGTACGAGTACTGGTGTTTTTGGTTTAGTATTCTTAGATTCCGTTCAAAAGTATCAATGCCATCCTTTTTATATCTTGGCGGTCCAAAAGCAGTCAAACTGTGTGAAATGACTCGTATTCCACCAGTTTTTGTATGTGGCTTGATGATCCTGACACAAAACCACTTTACACGTACCTACTTCACATATTTGTTGGGACAAGGAATACGAAGGAGATACGAGATGTGGGATCTTTAAAGTGAACTTTAGTGGATCTGTGGGGTATTAGGCGAAAGGTGGAAAGATTCACATTGCTAGTTTATTTGGGAAAATGTGGAGCGTAGGGTATCATAGGTAAATAGTCTACTGTATTTTGGGGTTTTGATGTAGTGTACGTAACTGTTTGTTCTTTCTAGAATCATGTAAGTGTTTGGGTTTATTTTATGGTAGACAGTTTAGTATATTAAAACTGAAGAATAAGGAAAAGGTTAAAGTGCTCTCCAAAGGTTAGTAGGAGACAACGCTTATCCCTAGTTGGGAATAATGACTTCTTTCTTTTAGTCTTTTTCATAAGAGGTGATAGAAATTCTCGTCGTCGGCACGGACTGAGATTACGAGTGTTAGAGGATAGTACCTTGACATAAACTTCGTAAGACTCCTTGTGGAGTAAGTACCTGATACCTCCCTCACTTCTCATCAAAGTATCAAAGCCAAAAAGACTAGAAATGCTGGGAGCGTATTCAGGGTCGTACCAATGGCCCCCATCAGGCGATTGGCTCGCGAATAATGCAGGCAGTATCGATCATGTATCATGTAGCATATATGGTGACTTACTGTACATATGAATTGCCTAAGTTGCATGTGGCCAAATGTGGGGAAAGAATGTGGAGAAAGCAAGGCAACAGTTTGGTCAATCTAGTCATAGTCAATTTATACGACCTTGGCATAAGGCCGAAAGGACATCTAGAAAGCTTTAGAAGGGAATGTAACTTAATTGTAAAATGATTTCCGCCTTTCTATTGCAGGAATTCAAGATGACTATCCCTCTAAGCTTGATAATGAATTTTCTATTACTAGCTTCGTGGTGTGTAAGAGAATTTAAATTGTAAGACTATCATACCTTTATATCTCTGTTGATCGGTATATCTTTGTGGCTAGTATCGCATTAGAGTACTTTCTGTTTAGTTCTGTAATCTTGACTCGGCTTTATCATCTTCTTGGGTCATGTTCAATATTTTAAGACTGAATAAGATTTCTGATTTCTCCTCCTATCTTGCCATTTTCCTCCACACCCATGCGCATACAAGAGCCCCAATTTACACAAAAAATCGGTCTGTCCTTCTTGCTGTCTCATGACGGTCCCTTCGGCAGTCCTTTGAACAATCTCATTAACTTATCTAACTTTCCAACGGTCTGTTAATCATCCTTCCGGCACTCGTGTTAGCAGTCCATTTGACAGTTTTGTCGACGTTGTTATCAACATCCCCTCTAAGGAAGTTCCACTGCGCTCACTGTGTCAACGCCATGCATAAGATCTGTATATGAAACAATGAAGAGGCAACAGTCCTCAGGCTAAGTATTTGAAGTCTTATTTTGTAGCGAGACACCCCGCGGTGCCGAGACAGACCAATGAAATCGCAAGGATTCCGATATCTTTTCTCGTGATACTACTTTTAAGTTAACAATAGTATTACTGCAAATCAGTTGAAGTAGCTAGAAAGAGAGAGCGAGTCTCCCACAAGTACAATATCCCTAGCCACGTGATCCATCTCCATTCACCTTAGTGTAGGCTCTTTCCAACACATACTAAAAGTTATTTGCCTTCCATTAATCCCCAAATTTATCTAATGTCGTTGGTCTGTCCCGGCACGGCGGGTGAGTTTTACGCGGCTTTGCAGGCGCTGCTGTTATTTATGCTTCTTTACATTTATCTTGGCGCAATTTCCCAGCCTGTGAGAAATGACGCCCGCAAACAGACACAGACTGCATAACATTGGCCACTGTCCATGTTGAGCTTGAATCGGCGGCGTTGACAAAGGATGCGGCGTCGAACACTTGCAGAAGTTATATTGTTAAAATCTGGATTGCCTTGGGAGACTTGTATAACATCTATAACGACTAGAACTTTCCTGATACGTCCTTTCTTTCGAGAGTTGAAGAATCTCCTTTTTTGTATCTAAATAATTATATGTACCCTAACTTCCATGTTTCGAGATCTATCTCCAATGAGGTCCGAGACACAGTAACGTAGCCAGTTGAATTCTAATGTAAGAGATACTATTTGACTCGAAAAGGATATAGTGAAAGGTAAAGGGCTTCCCTAGAGAGCCCTAGGGTGTATATAGTTCCTGGACAGACCAGATGGCCGACCTCAAAACAGCAATTCAACGGTTCTAAGAGGCTCTTAACAAAACACCGCCAGACCACCTAGAGCAAGCTAGACGACTACAGGCTCTTGGCCTTGTATACCGTGACAGATATCAAGCCACAGGAGCAATGGCCGACCTCGAAACAGCTATTCAACTGTTCCAAAAGGCTCTTGACAATTCTTCCTCCCATATTACTAATCGCTTGCAACCCGGGAGACATTTACTTAAGTTATACGCCCATAATGAAAATTGGCTAGAAGCCTGTCGAACTGCCTCCAGAGTCGTTTCTTTAGTTCCTTTACTCACACCGCGCTCTCTTGAAGCACTAGATAAGCAACATCTCCTTGCAAATGTTTCTAGTTTAGCTTCTAATGCGGCAGCAATTGTATTAAATGTAGCAAAAACACCCTTCGATACAATCCAACTCTTAGAGATTGGTCGTAATATAATTGTAGGATCCCTAAATGAAATACGTACTGATGTATCTAAGCTTCAGAAAAATCATCCCTAGCTTGCTAAAGAATATATTAGTCTTCGAGATTAACTCAATACTCTAAAACTGTCAAACAATCGTTAAATTGATTAACGTATCGCTGCTAGACAGGATAAGCGTATCGCCGCTGAACAGAAGTTAGAAAATATTATTAAGAGAATTCGAACGTTGCCTGGACTTGAACAGTTTCTTTGTGCTCCGTCAGAGGGCGAATTAAAGA
>UNPT01000716.1:0-13966 GCA_900536445.1 Hymenoscyphus occultus | reverse complement strand
TAATGGAATGGTTGAAGGCTTGGGAGGATGGAAGGGACGATTACGATGATTTAGACAGTGATTTAATCATGGATACACGGTCGAGGACGACCTTCTTTAAGAGGGGGGGTACTGTCACGGAGTTGGAGGAACTAGGGTCAGATCACATGTAGCACGGCACGTGCGTGCCGCTGGCATTATGTATATAAGCTCCTGTTCCTCTGGAACTCTCTTCTCTCCTTACTTAGTTGTTCGCTCTTTATAGCAGTGTTCGGTTTGACTCAGTATTCATCACAGCAAGCAGTGGTTCACTCCACACGTTCACAGAAAGAGCTAGTCGGGGTCAAGCTTAGTCTCAAGGGTCGAGTGAAAGGCAAGGTGGCTTATTGAGCTAAACTTAAGTGGTGGGCTTATAAGAGTAGGGTTATCGATCCAAGGTAGCTGGGTTAGACACGGGAAGTGGTCCGAGTCGTAATCAAAGGCTAGGTTAACCTCAGTAGAAGCTCCCTTTTGAAACAGTTCGCTAGAGCAGAAGGCTAAGTCTAGGGTATTGCCAAGCGAGTGCGTTTGGGTTCCAGGGGGGGTAAGGAGTCGTAGACCCCTATTTTCCGCCCAGTCGACAAGCCTAGAAGCTAGAGGGCTTTCCTGTCCAAGGTATTCCGGCTGCTAAGTACGGCTCTTTATATTAAGGTCCCCCGCTAGAAAGAGAGGCCCTCTCTCTAGAGACCGAGATCCTATAGTAAGCTTAAGAGCGTTCCCCGCTCTTATAGCGCCGACTAGGGCGTTATAGACGTTAAGTACCCTTAGCGGGGGGCCAACTAAGGGATATATTTCGAATAGGATAAGGTCCCTGCTTTGTATGCCGGCGCTAGTCGGGGAGCACTGATTAGCCTTTAGCCTAGCTCCTTTACGTATAAAGGTAAGGGCTCTTGGAGGGCTGGCCACCTAGTCGCAAATAGGCGCTAGGTACTCGTAGTTCGGGTGCTACTTTGTAATTCGCCGCTCTATCTCCCTAAGGTAGATGTAGGGCTCTTAGACAAGGATAATGTCTACTTGGCTCTTATGGGTAAGCTATAGAAGGAGTTCTTGGTGGTCGGCCGACTTGTAGACGTTGATTTGTAGGATCTGTAGTCATCGGTTCCTCTTTGTCTAGTGTCCTACTATTTGTGACGGTTCTGACCATCACGTGCCACTTGTATCACGTGGCGCCGCCTAGTCACCCACACCTTGTATTTAGACTCGAGCTCTCTCGAGCTCTCCTCTTCTCCTCAGCTTAGAATCTTCGAATAAGACAGTTCTACGATTCCATAACCTACATCTTGGACGCCCACGGGCAACATATCGTACGTGTCGTTACACTATTATAGAGTCGGAGAGGGGGGGGCTAGTATAGTAGGATGCCCTACTTTATCTAAAGGCAGAGGGGCGGAGCTAGAGCGCTGTAGAATAGCCCTAGGGGTACAGGGGGGTTCTATATTTGTGTCGGAGGTCTGGTAAGGCGACTCCTTCTCCTCGCGCCTCCTTATCTTGTTATAGGCCTGCTGTATAGTAAGTCTGTTCTCCCTAGAAGGGGGTTTTCCTAGCCTAGAGGGTCTAAGCTGGCATTTCGCGTTGTCCGCCGCGTAGGGTCCGTAATAGTGTAGATATTGTATCCGATAGCTAGAGTACTTAATATATCGAGGGTGTAGGGTTTTAGAGTGCTTTCCGCTCCTGTATAGCCAGCACTTCTTATTCTTTTTGCAAATCCGGGTATTGTGCTAATCCTAGCACGTCGTACACTGTACCCTCTTAGAGATCTTAGGAAGTCTCTTAATATAAACCCTCCTACCTAGGATCGGGGCTATAGAGGGGAGAGGTGTAGAGGTAGTAATATTCTTTGTATTAATAAAGATAGTCTAGGCAGTATATGGCCGTAGGGGGTCTAGTAAGGCCGTCGTTAGCTGAGCTCGGGCGGGAGTAACTCTAAGCCTCTTAGATATAGTAGTAATAAGGTCTTCCCCGGTAGGCGGGCGAAGGGTAGTCTTAATAGAGCCCTTCTCTGTTATAACTGCTGTCTCGAATAGCCGAGGGACATTCGAGAAGAGAAAGGGAGTCTAATCCTGGGCGGCCTCGATTCGAGCGGCTGAGAATAAGGTCTGTATATTCGCTCTCTTAGTTGTAAGAAGAGAGCTCTGTGTAGCTTAGTTAATTAGGATAATAGTAAAGCCTGTAGATACTTCGAGGACGTTATATATAAGTCCTTTATAGCCGATTTTTGGGTCGTTAAGTGCCGAGAGTATAGCCTGAGTAGAAATCTTTTGCTTAGGGGCCTCTAAGTCGAGCCGGATATAAATCCGGATGTCAGGCTTTACTTCCTTAGTCCTTCTTAGAAGACTTAGTAGAAATTATAGGCTCTACCGAGGGAAGGGTAGTGTCACGAATCACGTGCTCACGTGATACTTGTCATAATAGGAGGCGCAACCCTCGACAGGCACATCCAGGTTTCTTATAGCAAATAGGGATCGCTTGGGATAGCTAAGCGATCCAAGGATTTCCATTGGTTACAGTCACGTGACATATGCACATCGACTACATCGACAGGCGATGTAGGATATGTACGAGGACGAAGGTTCTATATAAGACTGGCACGTCTGCCATTAGATAGGAGCTTCGTGCTTAACTTAGTTATTAATCTTATTATATTGTTTAACATCTTTGATACAAGTAACGAGTTCACTTCTAAGTGAACAACCCGATAGTCTTCTTCTTATCCTAGTATACTAACCAGCGAACACCTAGCTAAGTTTAGTTAGCTAGTTTGAGTATTCGTTACACTTTGAGCACCTGCTTTAAGTCGAAACTATCACGATGGCTCCCACCACCCCGCCAGTAGCAGGACCGGCCACCAGCCCCTAGGCTAGCCGAGTCAACCTCCCCGGATCTAGCGGAGGGACTGCTACGACAAACATTAATACTCCTCTGTTAAAAGACGTTAGCAACGACGACGACGACGATGACGACAGTATGCTAGATACACCTGACCCTTACAAGGTCGAGGCACTTGAAAACATCAAAGTCAAGATACTCGACACGTATAACGGAAAGCGAACGGAACTTGACTTGTTCCTTCTTCAGATAGACATCTACTTTAACTTTAACAAAGAGAAGTTCGAGGACGACTATAGCTTCCGCTCGATCTTCGCTGTCTCCTACCTTAGGGGACCAGCGCTAGAATAGGCCTAGCCTTACCTCGAAGATTACTTCGACAACAATAGAGGAAACATAACTGTGACCAAGGCTATGTTCAGGTCTTAGGGAGGATTCAAACAGGCTATTCGACGAGTCTTCGGAGACTTCGACGCTGTCCGTACTACAGTACGCAACCTTTTAGGTTTACGACAAACCGGATTAGCTATCGACTACGCTAACGAGTTCTAGCGATATAAGAACAAATCAGGGTGGGATACCCCTGCACTTATAGAATTGTTCTAAAGGGGACTTAAGACGTATCTCCGTAAAGAGATGGCAAGATAAAACATAACCTTCTTAAATATTACAACTATAATTAAGACTATTATTCAGTTAGACAACCGTCTCTAGGAATTTAGGAAGTTATCCCCGAAGTAGGAGAATTAGTCTAAGGGACATAAGCGGTGGAATCGTTCCTATTACAGAAAAGGCCGTAAAGTGAACGCCGCCGAAAGGAAACCCTTTCCGCGGGAAGGAGGCCTTTCCTAGGAGGAGCGTAACCGAAGACGCGAGTAGAACTTATATTACTCTTGTAGCAAAACCGGCTATTAAGTAAACAAGTGCCGCGCGAAGGATACGAAGAAACCCTAGAAAGGAACGAAGCAAATTAATACTATAGCTAGAAGGGAAATAGCTATACTTGAGAAAAGAATATTAACTAGCGACGAGCTCGAGGAAATGGGAATTTACACCTAGCTCGAGGACGACTTAGAACTCGACGAGTACTACGCTACAAGATCTAACGATGAATACTCTTTGTCCCTCTAATTACAAGAAAACGAGCAGTACGAGACCGACGAGTTAGGATCGTCAGAGTTATTAGATAGTACCTTAGGGGACGCGTATGATCTAATGAAACAGAACCCCGAGGTCGGAGAAAATTAGACATTTATTAGAACCTTTATATTAGGCAATAGATAGGTCTACATAGATAGGCTAAAGTTAGACTTCTAGAGCCCGTATACTACTTATAGCAGTAAGCTAGTTACCTTAACCGCGTATAAGGTAATAGACTATAACAACTATTAGATAACTTTCAAAAGTATCCTATTAGGACAACTAGTTATTAAGGCTACTAAGCCTTACAATAATAGTAACTAAGATAACGAGCCTCTAGAAGAAGTACACCTAGAGCCACTGCTATAGGTCGGAGACACCTGGAGGGTATACAATATAACTCTATAGACTAGCGAATAGAGATGGGTAAGCGAACCGGAGTTCGTTGGCTAACCTAAGCTAAACTTCGTAGGAGATCTCCCGAAAACATAGTTAGACCTATACGTAGATAGAACGTGTATAGTAGAACAGGTAGACGAGACAAGAGTCTTGTTCTTACTAACAAGAGGCCGAGACAGAAAACCATTTCTAGTTCGCTACGCTAGCTAGGATAAGGAAATCTACGCCACTTCTAGAGACTAATAGTTAGTAGTAACTACAGTTATACGAGGGAAGGAACTCCAAGTAATAATAGACTCGGGAGCTATAGGAAACTTCCTTTCCCCGAACGTAGCTAGGAAGCTAAACGTCCCTGTTAGGAAGACAATACCCTACCAGTTAACGGTAGTAGACAGGACAGAAATAGGATACTAAAACAGAATAATTAACTAAAGTACTATTCTAACAAAAACTACTATCGACGGACACTATTTAGATACATAGTTCGATATTGTTAAAATAGGAAGCAAGGAAGCGATTCTTAGTATGCCTTAGATTAGAGAACATAATCTAGATATTGATTAGAAGGCAAGAAAGATCACCTTTAGTCGTTATAGTTACGTAGGTTCGTATAAATAACTACAAGGCCGGAACAAAGTTTACGCTACTTCTTCCAAGGAGCCCGGACACCTAGGAAAGGGTCCTCCACAGGTCGGCAAAGGAGCCGATTCAGAGTTACCTATAAAGTATAGAGAATTTAAGGATCTGTTCGAAAACCCGGAGGATATGCGTACCCTTCCCGAACATCGCCTATAGGATCACGAGATCAAATTAAAAGAGGGTTATAACCTTAGGAAGTAAAAGCTTCGACCTTATAATTAGAGGAACCTTTAGCTACTCGAGGAGTACGTCAAGGAAGGAATTAAGAAAGGATATATTCGGAAGTTAGAGTTACCGACCGCTTCGAATATATTAATCGCTAAGAAAAAGGACGATCTAAAGGGTAGAGCTTATATTAACTACCGAGAAATTAACAACGCTACGGTTAAGGACGCTTATCTGTTACTAACCGGCCAATACTTACGGGACAAGTTAGGCCGAGCTAAGATATTTACTAAGCTTAACCAACGAGATGCTTTCGGCTTAATTAGGATTAAGCTAGGAGACGAATAGAAGATAGTATTCGTCTTACTATTAGGACTCTACGAGTACAATGTAATACTATTCGGACTTACGAACGCACTAGCTACTTGTTAGAGACAAAACAATAGTATTCTAGAAGATCTTCTAGGAGTAACTATTATCTATTACCTAGACAACATTCTAGTATATTTAGAACGGAAGGAAGACTATTAGGGACACGTTAGAGAGGTCTTGCGAAGACTCGCTGCCGTAGACTCCCGCCTTAAGCTATCGAAGTACGAGTTCGGATTAACTTGTACTATCTTCCTTAGATATATAATTATCCTTAGTTAAATAGAAGTTAACCTGGACAAAATTAAGGTAATCGTAGAATAGAAATTACCCGAGAACGTTAAGGACGTCTAATTATTCTAGGGATTCGCTAACTTTTGTTAATAGTTTATAGCGGACTACGCCGGATTGTCTAAACCCCTAATAGACTTAACTAGGAAAGATAAGATATTCTCCTAGGACAAGGCAACGGAATAGGCATTTCAGGAAATTAAGAAGCGATTCGCTAAAGAACTAATCCTTAGGAATCACAACGTCGACAAACTAAGTACTATTAAGACAGATGCTTCGGACACTACTATTAGAGCTATACACTTATAGCCTAATGAAAACGGGAAGCTAATACCTATCGTATACTTCTCGAAAACATTAGATTCAGCTTAGTAGAACTATAGTATCTTTAAGAAAGAACTCCTTGCTATAGTCCTAGCTTTGGAGTATTAGAAGATCTACCTTTAGGGTATAAAGTACTAGGTAACTGTCCTTACTAACTATAAGAATCTAAAAACATTTATAATAACTAAGGAGCTTAGTAATAGGAGACTCGCTAGGTAGTCACAAATCCTCGCTAGATTTGATATCGTGATTCGCTATATTAGCGGAACTTTGAATATACGAGTAGATACGCTTAGCCGGAAACTAGGCTACGAAGGAGACAAGGAGTACAAAAAGATTACGATCTTAAAGACTCTTGAGAATAGAGACCTTACCCTAACGATTTATAAAATCGCTACTATAACCAGGGAGAGCCCTTAGGACAATAAAATCAGAGCAGTATAGTTATAAGACAAGATCGAAAGGACAAAGAACGGCAAGACCTAGGTCCCGGACTTATATATAAAAGAATTCATTACGGAGTACTATACGGCACCGGCCCATAGATATCAAGGAGTTCGCCGAACTCTCCAACGAATTAGACGGAACTACTACATTAAGAAGGTAGCGGCCGTAGTTAAGGACGTGATAGCGGAGTATAATACCTGTATTAGGAGCAAGGCTTCCCGCTATACACCCTACGGACAGATGGGTACTACTCCGATACTACTAACCCCTTGGAAGTCGATCTCTTAGGATTTTATTGTAAAATTACCGAAATCTAAGGATCCGATAACAGGTGTCGAGTACGACTCGATCCTAGTTATTATAGAAAGGCTAACGAAATACATAATCCTAGTACTATATAAGGAGTCAAGTATAGCCGAGGAAGTAGCATTTGCATTCCTTAAAGAAGTGGTCTCGAAACATGGACTACTAGAAGAGATTATCTCGGACAGAGACAAGCTCTTTACCTTATTGTTCTAGATATTACTCACGGAGCGCTTAGGAGTAAAAAGAAAGCTATCAACAGTATTTTATCTACAGATAAATAGAGGGAACGAACGTATAAATCAAGTAGTTAAGATAAACCTTTGTTATTATATAAATTACTAATAGGACGATTATATTAAACTACTACCGTTAGCAGAATTCGTATATAATAGCTCAATAACGGAAACAATACTTATTACGCTATTCTACGCTAACTTTGAGTATGAATTAGAAGCGTATCGAGAACTATTAGCTACAACAACAGACAATTAACTTACTTATATCCAAGTCTCGAAAATCAAAGGTCTATATATAGAACTCGTAAGTGAGTTATAGTTTGTAGCAGAGAGAAACGCACACTACTATAATAAACGACGTAGTTAGGAGCTAACGTTAAAAGAGGGGGATAAAGTTTACCTTATACGAAAAAACATTAATACAAGGAGACTAAGTAACAAACTAGACTATAAGAAACTCGGACTATTTAAAATCAAGAAGGTTAGAGGACTATTAAATTATGAATTAGTACTACTTGAGACAATGAACATCTACCTAGTATTCTACATATCCTTGCTCGAACTAGTACTATCGGGAGTACTACTAGCCCTATATACAGAGATTTAACTAGTTAACCTAAACGCCGAATACAAGGTCGAGAAGATTCTTAACTGTAGGGTTATTAGAGGACAGATTAAGTATTTGATCAAATGGTTAGATTACCTATACTCGGAGAACACTTAGGAACCTAAAAAGAATATTACCTAGTACTCGGAGGAACTTCAGGAGTTCCACCGCCGAAACCTAGGGTTACCTATATCTTAGGATCGCCTAAGAGACTCTCTAGGAAGGCGGGGTCGAGACCTAGTTCAGGAAAAAGGGTTAGATGTAGTAGGAGTTAGAAGGTCGGCTAGTTACGTAATCTCCCTCTTCCGCTCTTCCTCCTTCTTAGCTTCCTCCTTCTCCTTTTCTTATTCGCGATCTAATTTATTAAGGGATAAGAGACCACGTCTAAGCATTTCCTACTTACGATTATTAAGCGTACGCTATAGCTTACGAAGACAGAGGATTTTGGCTATGGCCTCCTCCTCTTCATCGCGAAGGCGCCGGCGTTGTTTATCTAGAGACTCCTAGTCAAAAGACGAGGGAGCTTTGTTTCTTTCCTTAATATCGTAAGTTTTCCCTTGAAGGGTATAAGCAGAGCACTTGTCCCCCCTAGGAAGGGCTATATATCTTCGACCCTCCCTACCATGTCGAGAACTGGTTGTATATCGAGTATAGGGAACTATTTCGTCTCCGGAACGTTCGATTCGGAAAGTAGCGTTAATTCGGTATTTCTTAAGCTTGGCTTTAGAAGACGGGAGTGATATAATAAAAGGAAGGGAAGGCTAACAGCCTTCTGACAATATTTCTTTGGTTATACTTAAGCTTGGGGACTAAGCTAAGCTAGAAAGGGGATAGTGTCACGAATCACGTGCTCACGTGATACTTGTCATAATAGGAGGCGTAACCCTCGACAGGCATATCCAGGTTTCTTATAGCAAATAGGGATCGCTTAGGATAGCTAAGCGATCTAAGGATTTCCATTAGTTATAGTCACGTGATATATACACATCGACTACATCGACAGGCGATATAGAATATATACATCGACTACATCGACAGGCGATGTAGGATATGTACAAGGACGAAGGTTCTATATAAGACTGGCACGTCTGCCATTAGATAGGAGCTTCGTGCTTAACTTAGTTATTAATCTTATTATATTGTTTGACATCTTTGATACAAGTAACGAGTTTACTTCCAAGTGAACAACCCGATAGTCTTCTTCTTATCCTAGCATACCAACCAGCGAACACCCAGCCAAGTTTAGTTAGCCAGTTTGAGTATTCGTTACAGGTAGGGTTGACTAAGCGTATGTCTAGCACGGTTGATGCCTGGGCGCCTGCCAAGGCAGCCGCGGTCCGTGCATAGGAAGTTTTTTCCCTTATAAGAGGGGGGGAGAGTAGGACAGAAACATCCTCTACTGTTCGTAGGAGAGGTTGGTGGGTCTCGGGGGCCGATATAGGCATAGTGGGTGGGTTCCCTTGTATGTAGGCGTTGTGGAAGGTGAGGCAAAGGTCGCCTATTTGTTGACAGAGTTCGCGTAATAGCGGGAGGACGTCGTTCGGAGCCTTGTCTAGAAGAGTACTTAGGTAGTGGTCTACTGCCTCTGCAGTGCCGCCGAAGTACGTCTGTCCGACTTGGTTCCGTTTAAGGACTTTAGAGGCTCCAGCGACAAATAGTTGTTGTATGTTCGGGAGGGGGGGGAGGGGGCGGCTTCCTACTCCCATAGGACCTCTTGCCCCAGGGGTAGGGGTAAAGGGGGGCCTAGAAGGAGCCATCTCCTCGAGAGGAAATGGATTGTTTAGTCTAGAAGAGGAGAGACTGAATCGTTTAGAACAAAAGATTTAGTCCGGGAAAAAAGGTGTGCTTGTTTAATAGCTTATATATAAATAATATTAACGAATTACTAGCGAGTGTCAGGGTATCACTAGGAGCGTACAAGGACAGTTCCAGAATATAGTTGAGATTGATCGCGAGTCAGCTAAGAAGTCCTAGAGCTAGCTACTACTTATACATAATAAGAGGCTACGCTATTCCCCATTAGGCAGCTCTATACTATCTCCGATTAGGTAACTCCAACCTACTACTGTATTTACTAAGCGAAGCACTAAAACACTATACCGAGCTATATTCACGCCCTTACATATGGTCCCCCCTCACCTACTAAATATATTGGAAATTAGCGTCCTAAGGCTAAATTCGATCCTAAAGAGCCTACGTAAGTTTAGTACAAGTAGGCTTGATTTTGCGAGGAAAGCGCTACTCGAACTTAGTAATAGACGAAGTAGTAGAAGAAACAACGTTATACAAAGGCTCCCAAGTATTAGAGTTAGGATCGTAACCTCTCTACCGAACCAAATACTAAAACTCTCCCTAGACTCTCCGAGAATCTAAAATCTTATTAATAGCCTACAAAACGTTACTATTAACGTTAATAGTAATAGGTGGAGCTAGCGGATTAACTTGTCCTAGAAGTGGAATACCCGCGGCGGGCCGTAATAAATTAATATAAAAGACTAGGTGGATTTCTTCTAGCTCGAAGGGTAACTCTAGCTTGTACAAGTACGAATTAACCACTTGAAGTACTCGAAAGGGGCCTATAAACTTAGAGTCGAACTTTAGAATAGGTCGCGTAGAAGTAAGGTTCTTAGTGCTTAACAACACTATATTACCTACTCGGTACGCTAGCGTAGGAGCTCGATTCTTATTCGCAAACTGCTCTATTTTATCCCTAGCCGTAAGCAAATTAGTACGTAAATAGCTAAGAATATCCTCTATCTTATAAAAAAAACTAGATCCTTCTCTAGTACTAAGCTTAACTAACCGAGAAGCTCTAGCTAACACCGAAATAGGTAGTCCGAAGCTTATATAAGGATAATAACTGTGATTAGCGAAGAATAGTAACATACTAGTAGAACTATTAACTACGTTCTATATAGGAACTTAGCTATAGGTAATAGTTCTACCTAATGACCCTGTGCAAAGTTAACGTATTAGCGAAGAAACTGACCAAGAGCCTTATTAACTATCTTAGTCTATCTGTCCGTCTTAGGGTAATAAGTAGTAGAGAGCTGAACATTAACTTGAAGTTTCTTATAAACAGCCTTCTAAAACGTAGCTACAAATAGTAAGCCACGATCAGAAACAATAGAATCTAGTAAACCGTAAAGCTTCTACATATATAAAAACAACTGAGCTAAATCCTTAGCTATTATAGTATTCTAACAGGGAAATAAGTAACGATCCTTAGTCAACCTATTACAAACTACTATAATAGAATTAGTACTATCCACCTCTTTAAGTAGACTAACAAAATCTATAGAAAGATCCTTCCAGGGTTAAATTAGTACTAGCAAAGGCTTCAAAGCACCCTAATACTTAAGCTAGGAGAGCTTATTCCGAGTACAATTCTTACAAGCTTTGTAAAACTACGCAATATCCGAGGAGACGCAAGGCTACTAATAGAACCGAGAGACTAATTCGAGTAGCCTATTCCTCCTAGGGTAACTACTCTTAATAGAATCGTAAGCCCGCTAAAGGGTTTATACCCGAAGTTCCGTATTAGGTATATAAAGACAGTCTCGAAAATAGAGCCTACTATCCTTAATTATATACTTAGACAAGGAAACTTCTTTCAAGTGCGGCGTATAGTTATATTAACTAAGCTCTGCTTTAATCCGTCCCTAGAATAGGTATAATTCGACTCTAGAATCGTTTATCTTATATCCCTCTTCGAAGAGTCTTATTACCTTGTAACTATTAGTTTCCTCCTTATCTAACTCGGTCGGAGACAAAAGGAGAAGATTCCGAGGCTTTAAAAGCGATTACTTCTAATACTATATCCGGGGATCTATATTATCCTTGGGCAAGTCCTAAGAAAGTCGAGTAAGAGCGTCCGGCTTCTGGTAACTCGTCCCTTTACAAGGGCTAATAACAAAGTCAAATTCAAAAAGAAACTCGCTCTAACGGACCTAGCGCTGAGACAAGTCTCTTATTATTATAAAGTACTTCAAATTAGAGTGATCTATAACTACTATAATAGGGTAAGCTGTACTATGTAACTTAGACTTCTAACTCTCGAAAGCTCGAACAATAGCCAATAAATCCTTATCGTAAATCTCGTAATTGTACTCCGCTAGGTCAAAGGTCTTAGACATAAACGCTATAGGATAGAGGACTCTATTATGCCACTGTGACAAAACTACTATAGTAACATAATCCGAAGTATTACATTTAAGAATAATCTCTTTCTCAGGATCAAAATAAACTAGAATAGGTGTAGAAACAAAAGCATTCTTTAAAGTCTAGAAGGCCGTATTACAAGCTTTACTCTAGTCCTACTATACACCTTGCATAGAAAGGAGATTAAGCGGCTTAACTATCTTACTAAACCCCTTAATAAAGCGCCGGTAAAATTCGCAAAGCCGATAAAAGCTCGTAGGTCCTTAAGGTAGGCTAGGATAGCCCAGTTAATAATAGCAGAGACCTTCTCGGGGTCTATCTGAACACCATCTGTAGTAATAATTATACTAAGAAATTTAACGCTAGTGACCTCGAACTCACACTTCTTAATATCATACTGTAAACTAGCGTCCTGAAGAGCCTAAAGGATCTTCTTAACATAAGAGCGGTAAGAGAGCAAATCGTCCGAGAATATTAGAATATTATCTAAATAAGTAGTATAAAAGATATTAAGAAAAGGACGCAAAACCTTATTAATCCGAGCCTGAAAAACTGCTAGTGTATTAGTCAGCCTAAAAGGTATAACTAACGACTCGAATAAACTATAACGGGTGTTAAATGCTGTAAGCTACTTGTTACCCTTCTTAACTCGGATAGGGTTAAAGGCTGTAATAATATTAAGCTTCGTAAAATACTTAGCTTTGCTCAAGCGTTGTAGAGTCTCCTAAATACGAGGAATAGGATACCGATTCTTAATAGAAATGTTGTTAAGTTTCCGGTAATCGACACAAAATCGAAGGCTACTACCAGGCTTCTTAATAAACAAGACAGGAGACGTAGCAGGAGAAACACTAGTACGAATAAATCCTTTGTCTAACTATTCTTTGAGGTATTTGCGTAACATAGCCAACTTGTTAGCTAATATGTTATACAATGGTCTATAAGGGGGTTTTAATCCCTCCTTTAGCTCAATATAAATATTACAGTCCTAGTGCGGGGGCAAAGTGTCAGTATCCTTCTAACTAAAGACAGGGAGAAATTACTTTAAATAATCCGGCAAAAGCGGTTCCGGATTAATAACCTTCTTCGGCTAAAGGGCTTTTTCTATATCCCCTATGCTTACCCTAGCGAGGTATATAGAGGTAGCGCGTTGTTTAACAAATCTGCTAGCAGGATCTGTAGTAACGTCCTCGACAGGGGTAAAAGGGATTCGCCGAGAGTCCTCGCTTAAATACTAATCTATAAACTTCAGCGTACGCTCGTAGCTTAAAACGCCGTTATCTATCCGAGCTAAGCAAAGGCGAGCATGAACGTTGTCTAATTCAGGCTTGTAGCCGAGAGCTTTTAGTCGCTAATCGATTTCGTAAATTAAGAGGCTAAAAACTTCGGAATCGTCCATATTCGCAAGGGTTTAAAACGTAGTAGTACCCACTCGGCGGGGAACGTGGGTATACGAGTCTCGAGCATTAACAACTAACTTGCCAAGGCCCTTTAGGAGGCAAGACCAAGTACAAAAGATCGAAGTAAAAGAGATCTTATTAGCTTTCTAACTTACGACAGGATTATACTTAGAAAGCCAGGGTTTACTAAATATAACCTTGTGAGAAGCTAGTTTAGTAATATAGAATCGTTAATCCCGGTCGACATGCTTACTAACTTGTAGATCTAGGACAGCAACGTGAGTAATATCCTCAGCGGACGAGGGGGTACTATCAACAGTTCTTAATTAGCGAGGTCTTGAAAGTAGATATAATGAAAATCCTTGTTGTTACGTAAAGTCAGAATTAATAAAACATTTAGCAGAAGCGCCAAAGTCGAGCAGAGAGTATGTAAATAAAGTTAGGTTCTTAGTCTTATCTACCCGTACTACTGGTACTTCACAAGGGGTCTTTAACAAAGTCCACGCCCTTGTACAGACCTACCCTGGCAAGGTAGCTATTAGATGGTGCCCTAGCCATATCGGGATTTCCGGAAACGAAATTGCGGATAAAGCAGCTAGAGTAGCTGCACGTACTAGCCCGGATTCAGCTTCCCCTCT
>UNPT01000752.1:0-12020 GCA_900536445.1 Hymenoscyphus occultus | reverse complement strand
AATATGCCTACCCTGTACAAGCGCCTTAGTCTTACTACGTGGGCCCCGAAGCCTCGTACGCTCAAACTCCCTAGAGAGGTCCTCGGCCGTCTTATCGCTGCCCGAACAGGCCACGGGGACTTTACAGCATACCATATTCGGTTCCGCCACTTCGATACCCTGCTTGAAGGCAGCGAATGCTCCTGTGGAAAGGAGAAGTCGCAGTTTCACCTTCTGTACTGTCGAAGAGTTAAGCGAAGAACCCCTAAACTCATAGACAAGGCTAAGCAAGACCCTTGTCTCCTCTTCGGCCCCTTTGCAGAGAAGCTCTTTAGAGAGCTCTTCTACAAATCTAAATTCTACTCCGAGATCTGCCCCTATAGGGCTGCCTCGGGTTAACCCTGATTTATTTCCTTTATGTCTTCTTTAACACTTCCTGTTTCTGTACAAGGGTTAGCCCAACTGAGGGCTCTCTCTTTAGCTTGATCTTTGTAGAATAGTCTCCCATTCTACCCCCTTGACCTCTAGGGTACCCCCCTAGCGTCCTTTGCCCTACTTAGGGATGTTTTAGAACGTAGCTTCATAGGGGCTAGTTGCATTCGCCGGACGTTAAATAAATTTAAATTAAATTAAATTAAATTCAACTCCCTTGCCGCAAACTAGAGTCAATACGACCTTAGCTTTGCTATCCCACTTAACGACCCCGCCTACAAAGCGGATAGCGGAACGACGCGAGACTACGGTCCCCCAGCCTGAGCTCACATGCTATAGCTGTGGAAAATCAGGTCACATTCGCCCGGATTGCCCTCATCCTAAGCGAGACGCAAGCCTGAATGAGATTGTTGAGCAGGAAGACAGCGAGCAAGGAGAAGACGAAGGACTGTCGGGAAATGGAAGCGCCTAAGAGAAGACTCCTTCTTAGGCGAGTTAGTTGATCTAGCGAAGCTAGATCTACAATAGTTAATGGGTAGAAAGCATATGACTGTTACGTGTACTTTATTAATAAATAGATACGCATTATCTTTGCAAATACTTATTGACTCTGGAGCAAATGGGTTCGCTTTTATTGACTAAACCACAGCCGTCGACTGGGCTAAATTCCTAGGAATTAAAGCTCAGCGACTACCACGCCCGATCCCTGTCTTAGGGTATAACGGACAAAGCGGAGTAAGCATCTCCTACATCCTTCGCCTATACCTTACTATCGATGGACGACGACAGTTAAACCTTCCGTTCCTAATTACCCCCTTAGGCTCTTATCAAGTGATCCTTGGACGTAAATGGCTTAAGTACTCTAGAGTCTCAGTCGACTGTAGTGCTAGACGCTTGACTTGGCCCCCAGAGTACTATGCGACGACCCCCTAGCTACAGAACGAGACAATCATCCCGCAGTCGGCTATTGTACCTAAACAGCCGGTACCGTGCTACTAGGCTGATATAGCCAGGAGAGACAAGGCCATGCTAAAAGAAGAGAAACGACATAAGGACGGACGAGTTACAGTCTCTACTATCGCTGTACCGCCTTCGCTAGTACCGCCTTCGCTTAAGCCCCTATCGAAACCACTGTCGAATATAGTACTTGACATTCACTTAATCTCTGGGCATACGATGCACCTGAACTGTAAACAAGTAAGTAACGAGCTCTTCTCTACAAGCCTGTACGAGCTTGAGCGTGTTATTAATCAGAAGACTATACCGCTAAGGCCTGTACTCGATACTGTACTTGTAGTTGTAGAAGAAGATCTGTCCCAACTGCCGGCTATATATAAGCAATTCGTAGATGTGTTCTCAAAGTCAGCATCCGACCAGCTTCCGCCACACCGGCCTTACGACCACAAAATCGCCCTAGAAGCTGACGAAAAGCAGCTCTTATATAGCCCGCTATACAAAATGAGTGTTCAGGAACTAGAAGCGACAAAGCAGTACCTGCTTGAAAACCTAGACAAGGGTTTTATCGAGGCTAGCCAAGCCCCGTTTGCGGCTCCAGTCCTCTTTGTTAAGAAACCGAATGGCGGCCTACGATTCTATATCGACTATCGTAAGCTAAATGCTTTGAGCCGTAAGGACAGATATCCCCTGCCGTTAATAGACGAGACCTTGGCCCGAATCTCTAGAGCAAAGATCTTTACAAAGCTCGACATCCGCTAGGCATTCCACTGTATACGAATAGACCCTACTTCTGAAGAATTAACAACCTTTCGTACAAGGTATAGCGCCTACAAATGCAAGGTCCTCCCGTTCGGACTTATAAATGGCCCTGCTACGTACCAAAGGTATATAAATGACGTTCTATTCGACTACTTAGACGACTTCTGTACAGCTTACCTTGACGATATCCTTATTTACTCGGAAGACCCCCTAGAACACGAAACGCATGTCCGGCTAGTACTACAGAGACTACGCGACGCAGGTCTATAAGCGGACATCAAGAAATGCGAGTTCAGTGTCACACAGACAAAATATCTTGGTTTTATTGTTTCGATAGACGGCATTTCGGTAGACCCAGAGAAGGTCGCTATTGTCTAAAACTGGCAAGCACCCTCTATAGTGAAGGGTATACAGTCTTTCCTAGGCTTCTGCAACTTCTATAGAAGATTCATTCGGAATTACGGAGTAATCGCAAAGCTACTGACTACCCTTACTCATAATAGCGTACTATTTAACTTCGATAGCCACTGTCATCACGCATTCCAGACTCTAAAAGACGCCTTAACTTTAGCTCCCTTGCTTTAATACTATAACCCAGAGCTAGAGAGCATGCTAGAGACAGACGCCTCGGACGGAGTGATTGCAGGGATCCTGTCCTAGAAGCATAGCGAGCACTAGTTACCGGTAGCCTACTTCTTAAAGACTATGGCCCCAGCGGAATGTAACTATGAGATCCATGACAAAGAAATGCTAGCTATTGTCAAGTCCTTAAAGGAATGGAGGCCAGAACTTGAGCGTACTGCCCAGCGTATCCAGATATACACCGACCACAAGGCTCTAGAGTACTTTATGACCTCTAAGAACTTGAACGCATGTCAAGCACGCTAGGCAGAAGCTTTAGCCGAGTATTACTTTGTTATTAAGTACCGCTCTGCTAAGGAGAATACCCGCGCGGACGCCCTAACAAGGCGCTCAGACGAGACAGAGGCTCAGGACTCAGTAAAGAAGGCTGATCGGCTACGACAACTACTCCGGAATGACCAGATAGACCCTCTGATCCTACATCCTGACTATATAGCCCAAGCACAAATCAGCTCTTTAGACATGGCCCCTATTTCAGCTAAGACATCGATAGTCGACCGGATCTTGACTACTAACCGCACCTCTAAGTCGCTTACCGCCGTCCGTCAGCAAGCAGAAGCGGATTTAGAAGGTCCCTTTGCCCTAGAAAATGGACTACTACTATACTACGACCGCCTTGTCGTTCCTGACTTTTAGAACTTACGTACTCACTTAATACGTGAGGCTTATAACTAGGTGTCTACGGCTTATCCAGGACGCTAGAAAACCTACAAAATGCTAGCTGTACGCTACTATTGGAAAGGCATGTGGAAAGACATCCAGTAATACTGCTAGAACTGCTACGAGTGTCGTCGCTCAAATAGCCCACGGGACAAGACACCTGGACTCCTTTAACCACTCCCTGTACTAGACTATCCCTGGCAGTATATTACTATAGACTTTTGTAGCTTTCCAAAGGACAGATCAGGGCACGACAACGTCTTTGTAGTAGTTGACCGACTCTCGAAACAAGCTATTTCTGTCCCCTGCTATAAGACAATTACAGCGGAAGAGATGGCTAGGCTCTACATCTGTCACGTGTATCGCTACTATGGCGCTGCTGAGTCTATTGTTTTAGACCGCGGAGGACAGTTTATTTCCGTATTCTGGAAAGAATTTAACTGTATACTTGGAACATAGCTTAAACTGTCTACTGCTCACCACCCCTAGACAGACGGACAGACGGAAATCATGAACTAGTACCTAGAACAGAGACTACGCCCGTTTGTTAGCTACTATCAAGACAACTGGGCAGAGTTACTGCCTATGATGGACTATGCCCAGCTTACACTACCACATAACTCGCTTAGCCAAATGAGTCCATTTGAAGTGCTATACGGACATCCTGCTCGTACCTCTTTCGACTGGAACACGCCAACGACCATCCCTTCAGATCAGCTAAGCGTTGACAAAGCGAAAGCACTTGCTACTCGTATGAAGGATGCTCAAGATACAGCGAAGCGAGAACTCTCGTTAGCACAGCAGCGTATGAAAACGTCCGCAGACAAACACCGACGTCCAGTAGACTTTACAGTTGGGGATTTTGTCTGGCTTGCAAAGCGACACTTACGTACAGAGAGGCCTAGCCGAAAGCTCGACTTCCTAGGAGCTGGCCCTTACAAGATTATCCAGCAAGTAGGCCACGCTTTTAAGCTTCAACTACCGGATTCAATGAAAGTACACCCTGTCTTCTCCCCAGATAGACTACGCAAGGCTGCCCAGAACCCTCTACCGGGACAAATTAACCTAGAACCACCACCTGTTAATATTACAGGTGATGACGAATGGGAAGTTCAAGACATCCTTGCAAGCAAGGGCCGTAAGCACCTATACTACCGTGTAAAGTGGCTAAACAGGGACGAGGACCTACAGTGGTATCCTGCGTCTGATTTCAAATACGCCCCTCATAAAGTGAGAGACTTCCACTTAGCTAACCCAACGCGACCTGGCCCGCCAGCTCTCATAATAGAATGGTTGAAGGCTTGGGAGGATGGAAGGGACGATTATAACGATTTAGATAGTGATCTAATCATGGACTCACGGTCGAGGACGACCTTCTTTAAAAGGGGGGGTACTGTCACGGAGTTGGAGGAACTAGGGTCAGATCACGTGTAGCACGGCACGTGCGTGCCGCTGGCATTATGTATATAAGCTCTTGTTCCTCTGGAACTCTCTTCTCTCCTTACTTAGTTGTTCGCTCTTTATAGCAGTGTTCGGTTTGACTCAGTATTCATCACAGCAAGCAGTGGTTCACTCCACACGTTCACAACTTCGAGTTCTACTAGTAAGTCTAGCTTGTACGCGTGCGAGTTAACCTTCTAAAGGACTTGGAAAGGTCCTATAAACTTAGTATCGAATTTAGGAATAGGACGAGTAGATAGGATATTTTTAGTACTTAATAGTACTAAATCACCTACTCGATAAGTAGGGGCTAGGTCCCTTGAATTATTAGCGGAAGACTCTATCGAATCTCGAGCGGCTAGGAGATTAGTTCGTAATAAATCGAGGATCTCCTACATTTTCTGTGCGAATCGAGTACTAGCTAGTTCTTTTGGTAACATAGAGTCTAAGTCTTTTGGTGGTATAAAGCTTAGTCGAGGGTAGTAACCGTAGTTTGTAAAAAAGGGGGATATTCTAGTAGAGCTATTTATAACATTCCGTATAGCGAATTCTACTAGGGGGAGATATTGTACCTACTTCTTCTGAGCGAAGTCTAAATAAAGACGAAGGTATTTCGCTACTAACTTATTCATAATTTCGGTTTGACCGTTAGTCTTAGGATAGTAGGCTATCGAGAGTTGTACCTAGATTTATAGTATGTCGTAGATAGCTTTCCAAAAGTCAGCGACAAATAAGGTCCCTCGGTTAGAAACAATAGAGCTAGGAAGGCCGTGGAGCTTCTAAATCTCTTAAACGAAGACGTAAGCTAGGTCGGCAGTGGTTATAGTAGTTTTGCAAGGAATCATGTAACAGTCTTTAGAAAGCCTGTCAGTCACTACCATTATCTAGTTAAATCTATCAACTCTAGTAAGGGGACTTATAAAATCTATGGATAAGTCGGTCTATCGCTGAAGTAGAAGTAGAAGTGGTTTCAGGGTAGCCTAATAACGAAGCTGAGAGTACTTATTACAAGCGCAATTCTTGCAAGCCTTACAAAACTGAGCGATATCGCTGTATAGCTTCGGCCACCAATAATATCGAGAATTAGTTCGAAAAGTTTGTTTTGTCCTAGGTGGCCACTTTCTATAGAATCGTGGCTCTTTTAAAGTAACTATATATATAAATCAGTATCAGGAACGTATAAGCGGTCTCGGAAGTATAATTAATTATCGCAAATCGTACATTCCGATAAAGACACTTCCTTAGAGTACAAGGTATGGTTAACACGATTTATCTCAGTTAATATTCGCTTCTAGAAGGGGTTGTTAGGATAGCCCTCCTTAAGTATACGGGTAATCTTCTAGTCGTCAGATTCGGTAGCCTCCTCTAGTTATATAGGCGACAATCGTAAGGCCGGTGTGAGAGGCCAGACCTCGAACAACTCAAAGGTGTGGTTTCAAATATTCAATTAAGAAGTGCGTGAAGACTACATATATGTGAGCTCTTCCTCTATATATAGACAGAGGAAGAGCTTCTGCAATATTCTAACAAACTACTTAGCACTTGTATAATGTCGAAAGAATAGAACAGAATAGAATAGAACAGAAGGTTCTATCTTGGCACTGGGGTAATGGCCAGTGCTAAGCGAGGGCATGGCCCGAGCACTTGTCAAGGGTTCTAACCCTCACATTACCCCCCTTCCCCTTCTATGTGACGGGACCTCTGCCTGCTCCTTACGTTCCTTCCTATGACGCCTGTTCTAGTCTTTATTTTCTCTTTCTACTCGATAAGTACAATAGTATTTTCTAAAGACGATTCAGGTTCCTACGTCGGTTGTCCGTAACCTTCCCACTTAATAAGATATCTTAGTCGATTGCCCCTGCCCGGAGCTCTCTTTTGATCAAGTATACACTCTATGTCGTACATCTCTGTGTTGTCGATTAACATCGCAGGTAGCTGGCTTTCTTTAATGACTTGCCTAGGTAGTAGAGACGAATTTGTAGGTCGTAGGAGTCTTGTATGAAAGACATTATGTATACCAGGGGGAGTATCTAGCTTATAGCTATGCGATCCGATGACTTCTAAGACTTTGAACTTCGTATACCTAGCGTCTAGCTTCTTGCTTGGTCTGTTTGTCTTAATGTTCTCCAGGCTTAGCTATACCTTGTCCCTAACCTTATAGCTAAGTGCTTGGTCACGCTTTTGATTGCTTGCTCGTTCCTGGGCCTCTTGAGCCGCCGCCATTGATGCTTGCGCCCATTCTCGTGCTTCCTTTATTGTCTGTATAATGCGATCCGTAGTAGCAATTGGAGAATCTCTGTTGTCTTCCGTTGATAACTTGTCTACAAGGTCCTTAAATAGGTTTTGATTCTATCCATATAATAGGAAGAACAAACTCGTTCCTATAGATACTAAATCTCGTCCACAGATTGCCGATACCACTATCGGAAGCCGCTCAAGCTAGTTACTCTGAGCCCAATCTACAAAGTAGCGTAGGACTATCTCAATGACTTCATTCGCTCGCTCAGTAGATCTATCCGTTTCTAGCGAAAACGCCGTTGACAGCCTTCTCTTGACCTGTAGTAACTCGCATAACCGCTTCCAAAGAGCACTCGTAAATTGAGTCCCTCTGTCTGACACAATAGCTGCTGGAAAGAAATAGTGCGGTAAATATCGCCGTATAAACCACTTAGCTACTGTCTTAGCCTCGATGTTTTCTAGGCCGTCTGCGATAACTCCTTTGCTAAGTCGATCTATAATAACAATCATATTTCGGCAGCCATCTAACTCAGGTAGGTCTATAATAAAGTCTATTGATATTTCTGACCATATCCGATCTGGTATAGGTAGTGGCTTTAAGAAGCCTTGTCGTCTAGTCCGCCATGCCTTATTCCTTCCGCAACTGTCGCAGTTCTCGACAAAGGTACAAATATCTCTTGCTATCCCTGGCCAGTAGAATTGTCGGGCAACAAGAGAATATGTGACTTCTCTCCCAGGATGACCGTGTAGCGCCGAATCATGTGTTATCTAAATTAGACGAGTCCGTAGATTGCTACTATTAGGAACCCATTTTCTTCTACGAAATAGTAAGTAACCTATATCTAATATTAAACACTCTAAGATAGACACTTTGAGACCAAGCTCTGTTGGGAACCTTCTAGCGCTTACTCTTACAGCTTCCTTGGCCTAAGTATACTCTATGTCGTCTATAATAGCTTGATCCTAGTCTACTAGCTCGTCTGGCAGCTCTCCTAGTATTTGACTTCGAGGGGGGTGAACTATTGCTAGTAAAGCACGGACTATATAGCTTAGTACAAGCATTTCGGGCTTTAGGAGCTGCATATTCCGATTAGTTAAACGCTGGTCCGATCCGTCCTGTGGTATGTCTTGGTCTCGTCGCGATAGAGCATCTGCTCGTTCGTTGCTTCTTCCAGGGACGTGGACAATACGGAAGTTATATCGGGAAAGGATTAAGGACCATCGCATTTGCCGTTCTGTAAGCTTACGTACAGTTATAAAGTACTCAAGGTTCTTATAATCTATGTAAATCTCGAACTCCTTAACCCCTCGAAGTTCGGCATCCCATTCCTCGAGGCATCGTATAATTACAAGTATCTCTTTGTCGTAAATTTCGTAGTTATATTCCGCTAGGTTATTCTTCTTAGAGAAGAAGGCGCATGGCACCTACATGTCTTTGTCATTTAACTACTATAGTGTCCCCCTAATACACTATCCCGAGGAGTCGGTTTCGATGCGGGTAGGCTTGTCGTAGTCGAATTGAGCAAGTGCTAGGGCTGAAGTAAAAATGTCTTTAAGCTTCTAGAAAGCTGTGTTTGCTTCGTTAGTCTAGGTAAACGTTCGATCTTTATATATAAGCTCCGTCAATGGCCGTACAAGGTCTGAAAAGTCCTTAATAAAACGCCTATAGAAGTTAGCGAATCCGAGAAATCCCCGTACCCCTTTAACTAACGTTGGTGCTTCCTAGTTAGCGATTGCTTTAATCTTCTCTTGGTCTATCCGAAGTCCCTTTCCTACTTCGAGGATAAATCCTAAGTACTTAGTTTCCTGTACTTCAAATTCGTACTTGTCGATATTAATCTGTAAACTAGCTTCTCGAAGACGCTGTAGTACCTTACGTACGTGTTCGCGATGTTAGCTCCTACTCCCGGACAAGTATATTAGGATATCGTCGATGTAGGTAGAGCAAAACTTGTCTAGGTAGTCTCGTAGGGTCTAGTTAATAAACTTCTGAAACGTACTAGGCGTATTTGCGAGGCCGAAAGGGGTAACTATCTACTCGTATAGTCTATAACGGGTCCGAAAAGCAGTTTTCCATTCGTCTCCTTTAGCAATACGTATCTTATGAAAGGTAGCAATAACATCGAGCTTAGTAAACCATTTTGCTTTGTAAATGTTCTGTAGAGTCTTATAGATAAGCGGAAGGGGATAACAGTCCTTCTTAGTTATACGGTTTAGGCTACAGTAATCAACGTAGAACCGTAACCCACCCCCTGGTTTCTTAACGAACAACACTGGTGCTGCTGCTGGCGAGTTGCTTACTCGTATAAATCCCTTATCGAGTAGCTCTGTTAAAGTCTTCCGGAGCACGAGAAGCTCATCGCGTAACATACTATACAAGGGCCCCCATGGTACTTTTGGTTACTCTCCATCTACCGACTCAAGCTCGATAGCATAGTTAGTTCCTAGTCCTCGTAGTAGTAGTAATTGTTCTACCTTTTGGTAACTGAAAACGTCTAGGAACTCGTGATAATGTCGTGGTAGTATAGTTGCCGGATCTGTACGTTGCTTTACCCTAAGGGCTTTGTTGATATTAGCCATGCTAGCTGCAAAGACCTGAGCCTTTTGGCTTCGCCGGTTCTTGATTACTATAAATGACGTAGCTGAAACCTGTGTTAGTCGTCTTAACTCCTCTTGCTTTTAGAAGAAGGCTTTCTTGCTCCGTATAGTCGTATCTATGACTCCGATTTTTATTTTAGAACGTGGCCTATTAATTCTAGCATCCTATACTATAATCTATAGCATTCCTAAGATTATATTATAGTCGCTAATAGGTATAATATATAAAAACATCTTCTCTTCTCTATATCCGTCTAAATCAAGCGAGATAATAGCAACTTCGCTAATAGACGAAGAGATCTTCCTATCAAAGCCTATGATGTTACAAGGTGTGATTAGTATACGCGTAAGGTTGTGTTTTTGGGCAAAGCGTGGATTACATAGTCTATAAGCAAGGCACCTGGTATCGATTAAGGTATCTATATAAGTAATATCATTAACTAAGGCTGATATAACAAAAGGATCGCCCACTATAGAATCTTTAAACTTTTCCTATGCTTCCTGTAAATCACTTTCTACCTTTAAGGGCCTCTGATCGCGATTTTGGTTAGAGGCTATTCTTTTCCCGACTCCTCTTTAGCCGTTTCCTCTTCTTCTACTTCCTTAATTCTAGACGACTTTGTTCTAGTAATAGTTAGGTTAGCATAAGCCGCCCGTGGTTTTTGTGTAGACGGAGGTCTACTTAGCTACTGTCTCTCTTGGTAACCTCGGCTTGGATTCTAAGCCGGGAGGAGTAGATAGTCTCTAACCATGTGTCTATTGTTGCTATAGCGAAGGCAGCTTCCGTTTAACATTCGACGTCTAATTTTAGAGTAGTTAACCTACTTCGCTCGCTATTGTTGTCCAGGTTGGGACCTTCCTAATCGGGGATAGCTAGTAGCTGCTATACGAGTTGGGGTTGTAGTAGGTTCCCAATCTATGGTTTCGGTGGATTCCTGGGTTATAGTGTTTCGGGAGAAGTAAGGATTATTTCCTTGATTATTATTTCGTCGATTTTTCTGTGATTTAA
Organism: Hymenoscyphus occultus; assembly: GCA_900536445.1. Classification (NCBI taxonomy): domain Eukaryota; kingdom Fungi; phylum Ascomycota; class Leotiomycetes; order Helotiales; family Helotiaceae; genus Hymenoscyphus; species Hymenoscyphus occultus. The sequence continues at coordinate 1,306 of UNPT01000752.1, read as the reverse complement.
GGTCTTGAATGTTGTCTGAGATCATTCGTAATAACGCTGTGTATTCTTCGTACGTCCTCGGCTCGACTTGGTTAATTAGTTGTTTCTGAAGTTCCCAGCTAATACTTGCTTTAAGGTATCCTTTCTTTATATTATCATCCTAGCCCCACCCTTGTGCTTTAAGTAGGGTCTGTTCGAATTCTTGGAGGAACGTGCGAAAGTCGCGTAATCCCTGTTCAACTAAATTGAGCTTGCTAAGCGCCTTTGCTTGTTTCTGTGGGTCATCGAAAGCCTGATCCATCTGCTTTAAAAGTCCTTCCACAGTGAAACTAGGCGTTCCTTGAGCGTATTGCATCCAAGGGTGGATTCGTCCAGCGGCGTCCTCTGATAAACGTCCAAATGCGTACTACACTCTTTCTTCTTCGTTTCCAATTGCTTTAGCATCAATCCGTAGCTTAGCTTCTAAGAGGCTTCTAAATTGCGGGTACATAGAGTTGTCTTTATTACTAAATTTGTCTGGGTGAGACTGAGAGTGGCGAGGCTTCCTTTCTTCTTGCTGCACTTGTACTACCGGAGCTGTAGGGGTTCTGGTTTAGGTAGCCTGATTGTTGATGTTGTTAAATTGTAACATAAGCTAAAAAAACTGTGTTATCTATTATGGTGGATCTTGGTGTGTTAGTTCGGTAGCAAATTGCGCTGCCTCATTGGGTCCTTCTGGGGCAGGGTGGAAATGCTGAAAATGATCTTCCCTAGCAGTATATTGCTAGTTAATGTCCATATCGTGATCCATCTTCACTAGTGACTAATGACTGACTGACTGACTGACTGACTGACTGACTGACTGACTGACTGACTGACTAACTGACTGACTGACTGACTGAACTCTAGTCCAAAATGGATGAGAGAGACGCACTTCTACTGTGAGAGGCCAGACCTCGAACAACTCAAAGGTGTGGTTTCAAATATTCAATTAAGAAGTGCGTAAAGACTACATACATGTGAGCTCTTCCTCTATATATAGACAGAGGAAGAGCTTCTGCAATATTCTAACAAACTACTTAGCACTTATATAATGTCGAAAGAATAGAACAGAATAGAATAGAACAGAAGGTTCTATCTTGGCACTGGGGTAATGGCCAGTGCTAAGCGAGGGCATGGCCCGAGCACTTGTCAAGGGTTCTAACCCTCACACCCTCTCTGTATAGCCTCGCTAAGAAGGAACGTAAGGAACGAGAGTATAAAGCTAGCAAATGAGCTTTGGTTAACAACTCTACCCCCTATATATAGGCTCCTAGGCCTTACGACGTGGGCCCCGAAACCCCGCTCG